>CAJNOP010000269.1:223798-256117 GCA_905250075.1 Rotaria sp. Silwood1
TATGCATTATTTCTTATACTTGACGCTAACATACGATGCAGAAGTAATTGCCCCAATATCAGTCTCTATTTCTCTTTATTAAAAAGATACTGTAAGAAAACTCTTTCTACCAGTAGATACAGAATATTCTCCCCTGTCAAATCGTGTATAACTTCTTTTTAAAAAGAGGTTATATACGATTTGAAAGAGGAAAACATTCTCTCTCTGCTGTTAAAAAGAGTTTTATTACAGCATTCTTTTATTGAAGAGAAATACAGACCGATATTCGTGCAATTACTTTTGGGTTTGTGTGTGGATTCAGATGAGTGAGTAAGCGGGGTATAGCTGTGTCTGCAACTATTTCGTGTTCTTTCACTCACACAAACGCCCGAGCTCTTCTAGGCCTACATTCACACCCTTTTATTCTCGTCTTGCATCATTTATTCTTGCTTGTATGACCATAAATGCCTGTTAATTTCGCTGTATTTTCGTTTCATTCTAGATCAATCTATTATCGTTATTTTCGAAAAATCTCTCGATTGTTCATTACAAAAAAAAATCTTTCTATTATTTGCGAAAAAAAAGGAAATAGAATCCAATATTAATTGCTTGAACGAAAATATGTGGCATTATACAACATTATTCAGCTTATTTCTGCTAATAGTGTCTTCAAGAACACACGAACACTGGTCAACAGCATCCTTTCCATCTGTTTTGTATGTTTGGTCTGGGCAAGATAATTCCGTATCGAATGCCTCTGATTTTGTTGCTGTAATCGACTTTGATGAGACATCGCCTACCTATGGACATATTTTGAAAACAGTTTCACTTGTTTCGGACGTCGCTCACGGCATTGCAGAAAAAGGAAATGAGCCACATCATTCAGCTGTTTCTGCCAATGGCCGCTATTTTATTAGTGGTGGTCTTCTCAGTTATCTTTCAGGAAATAAGGAAGTATTTGTCTGGAAAATTCCCGAAGATCCTTCGAAAGACCCGAAGTTTCTATATGCACTTAATGTACCAAGTGCGTGTCCAGACGAGTTTCTACCGATTGGTGGCTCTGAGTTTCTTGTAAGTATGATGTGTAATGAGCAAGGTGCCAGTCCAGGCAATATGGTACATATCAATGCTGAGACTGGTATGGCGAAATCAATTCTAAAAAACATATCAGCTTTCGTTGACTTTAATCCACATGGGTATGGCCGACTCCCCAACGGTTCAATCTTCGTCGCAGACTTTCTTGAATCTCGTTCATTAGTTGGCACCGATCCATCACAGATTATATTTCGAAATACGGCTCGACATATTCTTTCTGATGGAACATTAGAGCGTACTTTTCGATTTCAATTTCCTACTACACTGGGATCATCAAGTGGAATCGGACAAGGCATTGGATTTATGGAACTTAAAACTATTCCTGGTGATCCATTAGGACGTTCTTATGTCAGTGGTAGTAATGTGAACAATATGTATTTAATCGGCCCTGGCATGCCAGAACCTATTCTAGCTCTTGATTTCTCTCAAATAAATGGTTATCAACAACGACTTAGTGCTGGTCTTTTGTCGATGTTTCCAAATGGCAAACGTTTATTAATGACTTTTCAAATGCGATATGTCGTTTTAGTGAATATAGCAAGACCAGAAAAATCAAATATTCTTCGTGTATTTGACTTTTGCTCTATTCAAACAATCCAACATGTGAAAATTGGTATTCCTGGTTCATTCAAACATACAACTTTTGCCCAATTCTGTACTCAAAATAATAATAATGTTGGTTCACATACTGTTATATATCTGAAAGATGAGAATCGATTCATTGTGATAAACTATTTTCTCAAATTTGGCTTGGCTCAATTTCCCGGCACACGAACTATGCATGCATTTAAACTCAATAAGGATCTGACAGATTTCGAATATGACCATAGGTTTAATCCTAATTTTCAATCTGATGTTTCACCCAATAAACAACGTCAAACACTCCATTCACTACAAGCATATCCGCACCATCTTCAATATTTGAAGTTAGACGAAAAGAAACATTGATTTCCGGACTCTAAAATATGAGCACAGACATGAGCTATCACCTAGACTATTATTCTATGAAATGATATCAATTCTGAGACCATTTCAAAATAAATCCTAGTCGGTCGGTTGCCATCTCTTCATTCTTCTGTTCCGATATTTCTATATTACTGAACTACTCCTCTATTCCCTTATTACTTTATTTCAAAGGCCAACTAGTTGAAGTCAGATTTTTTTTCACTTTCTGATTTGTACGTCTTTATAAATTTTTCTTCTATGTTTTTTTTGTGTTTCTCGGTTTTTCTAAGTTTTTGGATTCTTTTTTTATTTCAAAATAAAAAAAACCCAGCTATTTCACGTTTGCTCTATTGTCTTATTCCGGCATCTCTTTATTCTTTTATTGCTTCGTTCCTATATCGCTATTGCAGAAAATTTGATTTCCTAATGCTTTGTTTGTAGAAGGCTGAACTTTTTGGAATCTGGGTGTGGGTGGGTGTGATCATATTCTTTGTAGACAATCACACTCACAGTCCACAGCCAACACCCACATCCACATGCACACCTGCATCCCACACCCACCCGCACCGGCACCTACACTGGCACCCACACCCACACCGATCCACATCCACTCACACCCGCACCGGCATCTACACCCGCACCCGCACCCGCATCCACACCCACTCACACCCGTATCCACGCCCATCCTATGGATACTCCGATAAGATAGGGCTTGAGAGCCTATGGGTACCTCCATATTATAGCTCTTGTGCATCTATAGGTACTTCTATATTATGACCCTTGAGGACCTATAGGCAGTGTTTATAATGGAGTTATGACTCATAACGTACAAACAAAGGATTTTCTGTTTCAGAAACAATACAAAGTATCCAGAAAAAGGCCGAATCCTTGCTGTTAGAAACACTGGGACTGATATCAATGATTAAAATATGGATGCGTAAATGCGCTGTAAGTTCGAAGTTTACGTGTGGGCCTTACTATTTTTTTGACCGATTCTTTGCTCTTTTTTTGTGTGGGCATTTACAATGTGTTATTGTTATTGGTTCTTTCGCAAAGATAATGAATAAAATGGTCGTCATTTTGATATCGCATAGTGATACTTACCTTAATCGAATGAATTAGATAAGAAAAAAATCAATATTAGTAATAACGTTATAGGATGAGAACAAAAACAGATGGAAAATATATATTGATTGAAACCTATAAAATGTAAAAACGCTCGAAGGATAAATGCTCTTTATTGAGAAAAAACAACATCAAGATGAAATCTTTAACAACTGCTTTGATCGTCTGTTTATTTGGCTATGTTTACTCAGCTTTATCCGTTCAACAGTTTGTTGATAAAATGTTATCAAATACACAGAATAAAGAACAACTTGTTGAAAGTAATCCAGAATTAGTTAATCATGTTTATCGATATTTTCAAGAAGTATATCCTCGTCAAGATTCAGGTAGAATGATCGATTTTAAAGCATCTCAACGTGTGGAAATATTTAAATCAAATTTAAAATATGTTATTCGACATAATGAAGATCCTTCATCAACATTTAAATTAAAAATAAATAAATTTAGTGATTGGACTGATGAAGAAAGAGATAGATTACGTTCGAAAATGCATGCTCAACCAAATAGTAAGAAACAATCAACGGAATTACGTAGTCGCGCAGTAATTCCACCAGAATATGATTGGACTAATCAAACGCGCGTCCCAGGGGCTGTTACGCCTGTTAAAAATCAACATCATTGTGGTTCATGTTATGCTTTTGGTTTTGTTGGAGGTTTAGAAAAAACATATGCAGAAATTTATAAAGAATCTGGTCCATTAAGTCCACAACAAATAATTGATTGTTCAGGACAAGGTGGCTGTGACGGAGGAAGTTTTGTTGGATCATTTTATTATCTTCAAAGAAATCATTATAAACTTAATTTAGAAAAAGATTATCCACAACCAGCCAATGCTGCAGAAAAACAAAAATGTCAACATTCAGATGGAGTACTGCTTACATATAATTCAACATATAAACTTCAATATCACGAAATACCAGCTGAAGATGAAGAATTTATGAAAAAAATTGTGTATGAACAAGGTCCAGTTGTTGTTTCTTTTGATTGTGGAGAACGTACAGGCAATGATACTATCTTACGAGAAGTATCACAAAAATTTGATCATTATGCATCTGGTATTTTTGATGTACCTGGCTGTCCAGCAAATAGAAATCTGAATCATAATCCTGTTGTTGTTGGTTATGGTACTGAAAATGGTGTTGACTATTGGAAAATAAAAAATTCATGGGGAGCAGACTGGGGTGAGGATGGTTATATCAAAGTTAAACGAAATGATAACATGTGTGGAATTGCTACTTCTTCTTTTTATGCTGGATTATTTTCGGATCGTGACTCTCATTAATAAATTCAAATTGGTTAGATGAAAAATTTAATTGAATAAGAGTTTTTTTGTTCTTACACATATGATGACCTTGATATGTGTTGACACGACAGACATCTATCCATAAATGTGAAATTAAACTAGCCCAGGTCGAAAAGTACCGGCCGGTTCCGGCAGGAAAACACCAGAAAGCAACGGAACATGGAAGCAATATTCCGGTCGGAAATTTTTCGGATTTTTTTCCGGTGGATTCCAGCCAATTCCTGTTCTTTCCGGCAGGAACCCGCCGGAAAAAGTCCGAAAAATTTCCGGCCGGAATACTGCTTCCATGTTCCGTTGAGTTCCGGTGTTTTTCTGCAGGAACCGGCGGTCGTTCCACGTCTTTCCTGCCGGTTCCTGCAGTATCCGGTGACCGGAACGATCGACTTGGGAGTAATTGGTAGAGAGTTATATATTTCTCTTGACTCAGAGTCAAACTTTTAGTTTTTATCAGATCTGGAACCATGTTAAGATTTAACTTAAAATCCAGTTTTCATTCAACTTCGAGTTTGAATAGGCAAGATCCAAAATCACTCTACTAAAGAATTGTGGCTCCTTACACACTTGAGTTGGAGTCTGTTAGCGATTGTTCTTGTAAAAAGCGACGAGCACTAAGTGCTCGGTCAAAAATAAGTGAGCTGGACACGTAAACTCGAAATTTCGAGCTGACTTGCGCATCTACATTTTATAAATCATTCCAAGTCCATGTTTTATCATAGACAGATGCTTCCAAAGCTAAACATAGGTTGCCAAAGTCATATATATATTCTAACGAGGGAACTACTTCAACTGTGTTATGTCCTATTTAACGTTAATGTGTATATGCTTGCTTCTAAGATGTTACTTAAATATTTTTTAATCAGTTATTTTTGTTGAATCAATGACCACCAACTATAATCACTTCTTCTCTCACTCCAACTATATCTCTCTCATAGAAAAATACACCAACCAATATATAATGTTGTTACGCATTGCTACCTACGCAATAAATTCCAGTTCAAGGTCAAGAAAAACGTTTTCTTAACTTTTACGAGAATAGAAAAAAGAAAGATAATAGAGATTGAAGAAAACGAACAAGACTTATTAGATCAAAGAAAGAACGAAAGTACAGGAAGAAACAAAAGAACACACTAAGTGAAATATCTAACAGAACGAAAGAAAAGACATATAGTTGACCATATATGCATATAACAAGAGCAAGAGAACTAACATATATCGATAGCATATATAACATGTTTCCTATGACACATCTAATCTATGTGCCATAACAAACTGATTCTGTGCTTTTGGCTTCATGTTTTGGCTATAGGTGGACATCAGTGAGACTAAGAAAATCCTATAAGGGTTCGTGCCCATGGCTCTTCCTTTCCGAGATATAGTCAAAACTGCATAGTGGTCCAAAAGTCGGTTCACCGAAAAAAAACCTGAATATTTCCATTATGTTATGGCTCGAGCAAACGAGCTGAATTTTTATCAGTGATAGAGGCATGTTAAAGGTTTATATCCATAAAGAGATGTCTAGAGAGACCCTTTATGGCACAGCTAGCCATCGGTCACTCTAGCTTCACGAGGGTTCAAAATCATAAAAATAACGAAAAGTTATCCTGCAGTCAAAGGTGTCCCATCGGTGGGCTATTTAGCATGTAGTGGACCGTTGCTCACTGAGTTTTCCAGTAGATAAAGTACAAAATTTCTCTCAATAG
This sequence comes from Rotaria sp. Silwood1, assembly GCA_905250075.1. Taxonomy (NCBI): domain Eukaryota; kingdom Metazoa; phylum Rotifera; class Eurotatoria; order Philodinida; family Philodinidae; genus Rotaria; species Rotaria sp. Silwood1. Next base: position 229,946 of record CAJNOP010000269.1, read on the forward strand.
GTTTTTGAAGCCAGTTCGAATTAAAAATTGCAGAAAAACAGCGCAAAAGATGGGTGTGGGTGTGAGTGGGTGGGTGTGATATGGGTGAGTGTGGGTGGGTGAGTGGGTGTGGGTATTGGTGTCGGTGTGGGTGTGGGCATCGGTGTCGGCGTGACTTATCTTCACACCTACGCTACACCCACACTCACATCCGCACCCAAGCCCAAGCCCAACCCATACCCATACCACCACCTCACGCCCATACCACCCGCATCCACACCCGTTCCACACCCACAGCCACACCCACACCCATCCTACACCCACACCCATCCCACACCCATACCCAAATGCACAACCACCTGAAGATATGCTGATAAAAATACGATATTAATGTTTCACTTTGATCGATGTTCTTATAAATAACATCCATCGTCAATCGTTTGTGTAATTCATAAATGTTGACTTCATGTTGTTGTTCAGCGTTCATCATTTGTGACAATTGATTTAACATAGCTTCAATACATCCATTGATCGGTGGAAACATAAATTTAAGTTTAGCAGATGAAAATGTTGGATTAATAACATATCGTTGATGAGGCCATTCTTGTTCACGAGCTCGAAAAAGATTAGATGCCTTATTTGAATTTTCGGACATCTCTGTAGTTTCCTGTTCATCAAAGTATAGGAGATATAAGGAGGTATAGGAAATATAGGAAGTATAGGGAGGTATAAGGGGGTATAGGAGATACAGGAGGTATAGGAATTGATTTTTTCGAGCAAGGGTTGGCAAGTGGCACTAATATATTTTATGAATAGATGTGGGTGTGGGTGTGAGTGTCGGTGTAGCTGCTCTGTTCAACGACACCCACACCTACACTCACGCCAACAAGCCCATGTCCACACAAGCCCTCACCCACACCCACACCCACACCCTCTCCACACTGACACCCACACCCCATATCCACACCTACACCCACACCCACACCCTATTCATTTTTTGAAAGCATTGTTTGATGAATAGGTTCGGTAATTATGAATTATTTTTCTGAGTTTTCATTATTTGAATTTTGGCTTTTCCATCGTCGACGAACAAAAATCCAATATGATATACCGAGAACAACAATGATTAGTAAAGGAATAACAACAATAGATAACAATTTGAAAAAGATTTGTGATTCTGACATTGTTATATTAAAAATGTATTTGTCTCAATTGTTTTCTTTCTTTATAATTATATTATTGATTGCATAAGAGACCTACTTCAACTTATTTTATTGGTTGATAAATCGACAGAAAAAAATGTATTTAGAGGATGTTTTATTTGGAACACAACGAAATATATCCAACAGAATAATATAGAATTTCTTTCCCGCTCGAAAAAAAATAACAATTTTTATTCGTATTATTATTATTAGTAATAGTTTCAATCCGATAGAAGCAAATGGACACAGGTCTATATTGGCAACGTGTTCCGAAATCAATAATACTCAAAAGTTGAAATCGTTATTTTCTTGAAGAAAAATGCATGAAAGATCCACTCTTATCTCCTTCACATGTGTCTCCTGATACATGTAAAAAAAAAAGTTTCAAAACTAAAATAAATCTTCATTAAATTTTATTAAAACAGATACAATCCAATGATGATTTCTTTGAAGGAAGAAAATTCTGCATTTATTTCCTAATACAAACATTGAATTTTTAAGTAGCATAAATGACGATTGGATGTGGTTTAAATGTCTATCAGTAATCAATCTAAGAAGAATAAAAATTCCATTAAAATAGTCACTGATGGTAATATATACTTAATCTTTTCTTTCATGCACAAATAATACAATGGAAATCTAGTCGTATTAATAAGTTTGATTAGCAATTACTCAGAAAATTTCACACAAAACTCCTATCATGTTGTTTCTTGATGAAATTTTTCGTCGATCGGTCTATTTTTCCCTATACTTGTACTGCCAATAATCATTATTGACTATTGATTCGATAAAATGAATCGATGGGAACACTTAGCAGATTTAAAGAGCATGCATAAATAATTGTGTGCCATCTTGTTGGTAAAACGTTTTTCAATCATTTGTTTTTCAAGTCAGTCTAAATGACTAATATCCTTCTAGTTTTTGAGGAATTCATGGATTTTGTCGTAGTAATATGCGCTGTAGACTTTCGACAATAGCCAAAAGTCAGTACTGAAAATTTTTAGTTTTCCGTTTTTGATAATTGTGAATGGTTCTTTGCATATGTGTTTTGACCTTTCAGAGATATCCTGGAAAGATCGTCGAAATGACGATTGGATTTCTATTCTATTGATCCAATCGTTTCAAAAGCATGATCTTTTTTAGTCATCGTAGGAGATTTCACAAGAATGCAAGAAAATTGAGAGTATCTATTTTTCTTGTTAAGTAACGCTGCTCGTATGTGTCAAATCTTTGAGTCTTTAGTAAATAAAATCTGAAAGACGGGTGTGAATGAATGATGATCACACACCTAATTTTCAAATGATCTTCCAAGAAAAATAAATCTGTTGTTTTATTCGATATATTTTCTTTAAGTTTTATTCAAATATCAACAAATAAATAATTATTTTTTTCTATTTGACAATATCTAACAAAAATTTGTCTTTGATTAGAATAAATATCGCACAAATTACCGCTTGAAAAATATATTGTTCATAAAAAAGAAATTCAGAATGATAACTATCGGGAAAAAATTGAATTGAATTAATATCATGATATGTATGAGAAAACATCTTTATCAGATCTTTAAAAAGAAAGTTATTTAATACGACAAGTACGATTAAAATACTTTAATAAGCTTCAGAACAAGATTTTTCGACAGATCAGAACTTATTAAATGAAAAAATTACGTTAAACATAATTTTTACATAAATATCATGTTGAAAATAGGGCATATATCCTATATGAAATCTTATAACGAAATAGAATAATTTAATAAATTTCAAAGTGCATATAATTTAAATTTATATTAGATTAGCAGATTAATGGCACCGTTTATCAGTTGACAAATTTTAATCTTTCAGAGTATGATCTTGAAAATATGGTAAAGCATAGAAAATAACGCAATGTAAACTAATTTTTTTTTACATTTATTTTAAACGAATCGTCTTTATGTATGCAAGAGAAAAACAAAAATCATGGAGTCCTACCTCATCATTTTCTTTTTTCTTTTTTTACTTTTCTTGCAAAAAACCTCGTGTTTCGAAAAACAACATCACAACATGTTTTTCTTCCTATGTTAAAATATTTTAATGAAGCTTATACAGAGAATTTGCCAACCATTGTGACAGATTGAAAATATAATTTATAGTTAAATTAATTTATTTTATTATTAGTTTCAATAAAATATATAATTTTTCTACCTATGGAGAATTTATGACAGCAAAAACACAAAAATTAAGAATGGATAATATAAATCTATTATATGGCTCATTTGCCTAGTAAATAATATTATTTTACAATTTGTTGATTTTTTCATTTTTATCATTTTGTTTTTCAGACAATGAACTATTCGACTACAAATATAACACGACAGAATTCTTCGGTAAATATCAATAGAGAACAAAAATGATCAAACTCATTAACTTCAGCTAAAGTCCATCGAAAAAATACTTCTTCTCATCAAACAATATCTTCTCTAATTCTGTCTTCGAAAACCAATGATTCTATCCATATAAAACCAACAATTGCTCCATCACCAAGAAATACGACTAATACACATACCAGTATGTATATTCGATAGTATTACATAATGAATATAATAAACAAAAAAAAACTGTTTTCAGATGTTCATGAATCAATTCCACCTCCAATGAAACTGAGAACTTCTGTTTCACTAAAAACAAAAGTAGAACAATTACAAACTTCAAGAGAATGATTATCAAGAAGTATGAATAAAAAAAAACGACGAATCTGATTTCGCTAAAGAACAAATAACAACATTAGCAACGGTAAATCAATTCGAGAAATTAATACTACCAAATATAAATAATACAAATCAAATTTTGTCAGATGAAAAAATTTCAACAACACAAAATACCAGTCAATCAGCACAATATATTCCTGGTTTATGTGGTTTGATTAATATTGGTAATACGTGCTATATCAATAGTGCTCTTTAATATTTGAGTAATATACCAGAATTATCTCAATGAGCTCTAAATCAAAAACGAAGATATTATTCATAAATATAGTTCTTTAATACAATCAATGTGGTCTGATGAATATGCTACGATTAATTCTCAAAATACCAAAAAAATCGTTAGTCCTTCTGCTTCAATATTTATTGATTATGCACAAAAAAGATTCACATGAATTTATGAATTCTTTTTTAAATGTTATTGAATGAACAAATTCAACAAAAATTATTACTCAACTTTTTCATATTCATACTCAATCACAAGTTACATGTATATAATGTAATTTTATTGATATTACAGATGAAACAGCAATATTTCTTTCACTTTTTCATTACCACTAAAAACATTATCTAATAAAGAAATCTTACTTGAAAATTTAATTAATGATTTTTGTTTAGAAGATAATTTAAATGGTTTATATTATTGTCATTCATGTAAACAATATACTCAAGCAGAAAAAACAAACAAACATATGTTTATCATTACCAAGATATATTTGTTTATGTTGGAAGTTTGACTAGTGAATAGTATACAACTACTAGCAATAAATAAATTAATGAAACAATGGTATGAATTTAATGATCATTGTATAGATAAAATCAATTCTGATCATGTTATTATGCGTAATGCTTATGTACTGGTATATTTAAAATGTAAAGAATCGAAAAATTCTACATCTTGATAGACTATTCGTTGATGTCAAATAGATAAAATGAAAAGTAAAAAAAAATTTTTAAATACTTTTTTTTTCAGATATATATAATATAATAATGAACTTGCTTAATGTGTCATCAACTCGTAATTATTCAAAACAACAAAAGAAAAAGATGTACTCAGTAAGTTGTAAAAATTTGAATTCGTTGAAAGTTCAATATTTAATTTTGAGAACAAATCTTGATAATTACAATATAGAAAATAAACTACTCTCGATGATATTATTTAAGTACGATCGGTAAGGTAAAAAAATAAAACAAATGATAAAAAATTTGATTGTTACTATAATTATTCTGGATTTTATCGATGATCAAAAGTTTGATCTTCAATGTCTTGAAATAAATTTTAATTCATTTATTAAATGATTATCTCGATACTTTGTATTATAACTAAATAATTAGAAGGTTATGAATATAAAAACATATTTATTGATCATAGTTTAAAAAAAGAGAAAATTTTATGAAGAAAAATAACATTCTCACGCTTTTCAGATATATTTATTTATAAGCTTTTATGCGAAAAATCTCTTCAATATTTAATCATACTTCGTCCATATGGCTCGTCGTCATGTAGCCCATGTTAATCTCACGCCGAATAATCATTACTCATTGAATGATAAGAATAATGTTCGTTCATTAACAATATATCCTGAACCCAAAACAAATCTTCTTAATTTGAAAATATACAAAACCAAACACAATAAAACGGATTGTGGATACATAGATATAGGGTTGTCTGATACTATAAAAGTGTTGAAAGAGAAAATTGCGCTTTATTTACCAATTAATGTGCCGATAAAAGATTTTTTTTTGGAAGTGTTTGACGAAAATGATAAACAATGGAAAGTAATTGATGAGTCAAATCCTTCGACCACTATCAATCACCTGAAATTACGCTCTGGTTGTACCTTAGCTATCGGATATCGTACTCAAGAGACACCAAAAGATCAACATCTTCTTAGTTCAACTTCAGTTTCCGAAAATAGTCGTGAATTATTATTGAAAATTTGTAGAATACCTATGGATAGAACACATTATACAAATATATATATTAACTCTTTATGCACTCTTAGAAAATTACGAAAAGAAGTCTATGATATACTTAATAAGTTACCGAAGAATCAACCTCTCTTTCGATGGAATAAAGATGGCTGGACGAAATTTGAATCGGACATGGATGATAAAACTTTAGATAACCTATCTTTTGAATCGTATACATTTATAAGTACAGATTTTGATGAAGAAAATTTTAGTTCAAAAGTTCCATTGGGTTTATGTGGACTAAGCAATTTAGGTAGTACTTGCTTTATGAATAGTGTTTTTCAATGTTTAAATTATATACCCAAATTTATAAAAAGTATTTTGGAGTTAAATGATGAAGTTAATGCACCAATTATTAGTGAATATAGAAAATTAATTAAAAAAATGTGGTCAGGAAAATATACAGTGATCAATCCATCGTTACTTCTTGAAAATATTCAAGATAATTTACCACATTATGAAAGTTATCGACAACAAGATGCACATGAATTTATGGATCATTTTTTACATCTTATTCATGCTGAATTTTCAATGAAAAACACACTTATTACTGATTTATTCTATGGTCAACTTCGATCAACTGTTAAATGTCTTGAATGTCAGCAAATTGAAATAACCAATGAGCCTTTTACTTTTTTACCATTATCTATTATGAATTATAATCAAATGTATGTACTTTATGCTAAAGTTGATGGTGAACAACGTTTAGTCTCTATACAAGTTGATTCATCTGTGATCACTTTTCGTGATTTGATTGATTGCTTTATCAAACAGTATGAACCAAAATTAACTAGCGAACGAATTCGAGCTGTTCGCTTAGTTAATAATGTCATTGATCAATTATATGAGCCTTGGAACTCCATTCGTGATGTAAATGAAGAAGAACTTGCTTTTCTAGAACGTCCAGAGAAGACCACTCATGAAAAATATATGCGGTGTGAATTCATCGATAGTACTACTGGTGAAGCATTCCGTCCACCAACTGTTCTATTTTGTCCGGATCAAAAATGTAGTTATCTACATCTATCAGATCAAATTGATCAACTTCTTGGTCATCTTTGTTCTATGACACATGCACCAGTTTCCACTTGTCAAATATACTGGATTGATCGAAAAAAAAGGCGATATAAGTTGAATATAGAAACAGATACAGATGAGGAGCTGCCATTTATACTCACTATTTATATTGCAATGGCTTCTAAATGGGTTGATATCTACAAAACACAGTACAATACCAAGGATTCAACTAATAATTCAATATTAAATAGATTGTTAGCTGATTTTTTTCGTGAAGATTATCTTGATGGTGATTATCATTGTTTGAAATGTTCAAAATCTAGTATAGCTCAACGTAAGTCAGAATTATGTTTACCATTACCACACGTACTCGTAATACAATTAAAAAGATTTGCATATGACAATTATTCAAATAAAAAAATTAATACATATATTTCATTTCCTCTTCATGAACTTGATCTTAATGAGTATATTGTAAAAGATGGTAATAATGATGCTGAAAAAATTTCATCAACAAACTATGATCTAGTTGCTGTTTCCAATCATACGGGTAGTCTCATGTCTGGACATTATACAACATTTGCAAAAAATTTTCAAGATGAAAATTGGTATTTATTTGATGATCAATTTGTCAGAAAAATTGATAGTGATAAAAATATTGTTACTAAAAATGCATACATACTTGTTTATGTACAAAGAACTCAATAATCAAGAGTACAATGAAACGAAATGCTCAAATGTATTTTTTTGAATTTTAAATATCATAATAAATCCACTGCACATAAAGGTTTTAGAAAAAAAAACAATTATTGCAAAGAAGCAAGGAATTCAAAGGCTAATAGAAATGTCTCATTGATATTTTTATATAAGATTATTATTGGTCATAGAAATGAATTGTGTATTTATTGTTTAGCATTGTTAAGACAAAATTCATTTGTGTCATTTGAATATTTTTCTTATTATTATAATCTTCCAGTTATAATTTACTTTGTAAAATAAATATCAAAGTTATTTCTGACCTTATCAAATAGGATGGAGTTTAATGCTTGCAACAAAGATTTCTTTTCGATAGATTTTTATTTGGATCTTCTTCATGCAGATTAATAATTCTGTGTCACAATATGCTAGAGAGTAGAGGTGTTTAATAAAATTCCTTTTTTTCAATCTGCTATAGGATAAAAATACTATATACTATTTACGATAGATCTGACTATGACATTTAGCGTATATAAAGAGTTACAGAAGTAACAACTAAGACATGTTTATGTAATTTTTATTCAGGTTGAGATTCGGTTGCTTAGAATGCAAATAGCCAATGTACAGGGTGTTCCAAAAGTCCTCGAGAAAAGTAAATTTGAATATCTCCATTATTTATCAACCTTAATCAACTGATTTTTTTTTCAAATGATAAGTAGTACCAATGTGAATTTTTTTTTGATATGGACAAGGTTCACAAATAATGTTCAAAGTTATTAGATTCGGCTGATATACAAAAAGCACCCGTTTTTCGATTTCTAAAAAACCGCTAGGCTGTGTTCCTTTTTTAATGCTTTAGTTTCTCGCATTCCGTGCGACGTTTAGATCGGCCAGATTCTTCGCTATCAGTTCTATGCATTTCTTTTGGTATGTCACTACAAAAAGAAACCTAATGGTGTCAAGTCTGGCGATCATGAAGTTCAAAAGATCGGTTCACCTCTTCCAGTTCACGAGTCATCGTTCGGAAACACAAAGCGGTTTCATGAGCTTCGCGAATACCAAACTTGACACCATTAGACTTCTTTTTTGTAGTGACATACCAAAAGAAATGCATATCATTGAGGATGTGGGTGTGCGTGGCTGTAGATTGCAAAACAGACACTCACACCCACACCCACCCTATTTTTTTCATGCTGCTTGACGTGACTGATGTAACTGGTTGCTTCTGTGTACCTAAACTATAAGTCTTTCTTATGCCGATTTGTTCACTTCAGTGAAAGTAAACTTTGTGTTTCTATCACGTATATATGTCTTCATATTGACCGAGACCAACTCTATAAGGCTAAAAATACAGTGTCCAATTGATAAAGGGATGTGGGTAGGACAGTGACTGAAGAAAAAAACAACACTTATATTCACACTCATACTCATATCCGCACCACTCCTACGCACTACATCAACACATCAACATCCGATGTATGATCTTCTATTACGCTTTAACCCTTTGAGGACGGAATTTTTTTTCAATCGAAAAATGGTTCTTCAATCAGACTGTTGTATTTGGCTTCAAATAATGAGATAAAAACCTGATGATAATGTATTGAGTGAAGAATGAGAGAAATCATGCGTCAGTATATAGTAGCAGGAAGAAAGGAGGACATCTGAGAAGATCTATATGGCAGGAAGAAAGAGAGAAAAGACCTGCATTAGGTGGCAGATAGGCGACCTATTTACCTTAAAGATTGTAACAGTTTAACATAGAACAAACATTTTCTGTACTGAAAAATAGGTGGGACAAATATCGCCCACCCGTCCTCAAAGGGTTAAGTAGAAAAAAAAACCTTCAAAAGTTAAGAAATCATATCACGAAGTCGGAGGCGACGAAAAACTTGTAGAAGACAATATTTGTTAGTTGCTAAGATTTCGAAAAAAATCGATGAGTAGCCTTCAGTAAAATCTTTATATCGTTTGAACGCAAACAGTTATGTGCCTCTGTCTTGCGTAGATCGATAGAGAAGTTAGGCTATCTGCCCATTATAATATAGTTGAGAAAGTAGGTTGTTTTCAAAGCGAATTAAGCTCATCTTCAAAACTCATGATGTATCTAAGAAGGAAAGCGACTGAAACTTTTCATCGACTTTGTAAAAAGACAGAGCAATGTCGACTCCTGATAGTACGAAAAACTTGAGTTCCTTTCAGAGATGTCCATCGCGGCTGAAAATCTACCGCTGCCGCGCCGCGACGGTTTATAAAAAAGTGTTTCTAATTTCACTGCTGTGACTATATTTGACCAGAGATATGGGTACTAGTCCATCAGATTTATTCCATATCAGGGCGTTTCATTTGTAAATCCTGAAATTCTATTAAATTCATACAGTTTTTCAATGTCCTGCTAAAAAAATCCTGCCGCTGCCGCGATGGCTTTTTAAAAAACCTGCCGCGACCGCGCCGCGATGGACATCTCTGGTTCCTTTTCTCTTTCTGTTTTAAAGTTATTGAAAAAATACCTAGGTCCATTTAATTGTGAAATGGACATTAGTCAATATTTTGACATGTATTTTTGCCTCTTCTGCTGTTTGTTGAATTTTCCTAATTGAAACTTTTCCTCATTCATCAATTTGTTTCAGAATAGGAAGATCATTTACTTGTTTGTCTTCATTTTCAACAATAATTTGTTGTAAAATATCATGTTCCTGAGCAATTTCATTCAATTGATGACTAAGAACATCTCGATGTTCATTAAGATGTTTTCGACAAAATACATGTAAGCATCTTTCACATCGAAAAATACCTGCGCTTTTATTACCACATACAGTACAAGGTGGTTTTAATGACATAGATAAAGATATCATGAAAGTTTTTACTTTGTTATGAATAAAAAGAAATAAAGTAACAGTTTATTTTTCTCTTCAACACATAAACCTCAACAGAAAGAAAATAAAAGTACACAAAAAAAACAAGTTTTGTGACATTATTTTATTTGTTTATCGTCTTAGTTAGATAATAGTTTTAAAAAAATAATCATAGTCGAGATCGACACAAAGAGAAAGAAGTCGAACAGCATCTCCAACATCATACATATGCAATGGGAATCTTTTTTCCTTTGTCATTTCTTTTACTAATAAATAATCGTATTTGATATTGAGGTGATGAATGTTCTTGAGTATCAGTAATGTAAGGAAGAATTACAGGCTACAACAATATGATTTTTAGATAGTGACGTTAATCTTCATTTTCTTGTCTTTCCATATTGCTGTCTACATCTTCTTCTTATGTTCTCTGTCACTTCTTTATTTTTATTTTTTTTTGTGGCAGTATTTGTTATACGTGAGCGTGTCTATACGTTATTATCTCTTGGGAGTAGAAAAGCAAACGCATAATATGAAGAAAGCTTCGTTGACACAGGCAAATATTAATGATTATTGTCATATTGAATTAAGTCCAAATAATTAATAACTGTTCCATGTAAAATTGATTGTTGATCAACTTACGAAAAAAATATTTTTTACGAATCATTTTTTAATTTTGATCTTTATGAGGAATAATTCATAGTGATTGAGTTTTGAAATCATAATTAAATTGTCTTTCTGTTTGTGAAAATTGCTCTTATGTGTTCTAGATCGTACAATAATTCGTAAATAGAAATATTAATAGATAGTCATACAACAAATGAATATATAAGATATCACGAAATTAAAAACTAATGATACGAACATTAACATCATTTTCAAATTCTTGTAACTAACAATGGAAGGTCGCGACCTGTCAGTGACGGAGACAGGACTTGTTCGGGCCAAATGAAAGCTCTCATCTTTAAACTATCAAATTAAAAATATTACATGCCCATAGAATCCCTAGAGAAACTTATTTAAATTTTAAGGTATGTAAAATTTGGGTATAAAAATGAATCACGAAAGGTTTCCTTCACTATTGTAAGGACAATACATGGTGTTGTTCGGGCCGATTATGGGGTTTGTAGAGATCCTCTTTCATATGGCCCGAACAACACCATCTTTTCTCCGTATAATAGTAAAGTGAATATTTTCTATACCTTATAGAAAGCAGCATTTTCCATCATCCGCAAAAAATATTCACTTTACTATTATACGGAGAAAAGATGGTGTTTTTTCAGGCCATATGAAAGAGGATACCTACAAACCCCATAATCGGCCCGAACAACACCTTGTATTGTCCTTACAATAGTGAAGGAAACCTTTCGTGATTCATTTTTATACCCAAATTTTACATACCTTAAAATTTAAATAACTTTCTCTAGGGATTCTATGGGCATGTAATATTTTAAATTTGATAGTTTAAAGATGAGAGCTTTCATTTGGCCCGAACAAGTCCTGTCTCCGTCACTGACAGTTCGCAACCTTCCATTGTAAGATGCTTGAAATATCTTTTCGAATTAACATACTCAATAATCGTAGGTCGGTTGTATACTCATCATACATCAGAGCTGGGCAACTCAATTCAAAACAAAGGAAATTTCAATTCATTCCAACTCTACTCAACTCAATTCAATCTAGGAATTCGGCCCAATTTAATTAATAAAGTTCTTATATGTCATTGAATGGAAACGAATAGACAAGAACATCAACGATTAACGTATTGAATTGAATTGGAGTACTCATTTTCCTTATATCAAATGTAATGGATTATTTTTGTCTATGAATTGAGTTGTCCAGCTCTGCCATACATAGCTGTGAATACATTACAATTCTATTGTAACCCACTGTTCATATGGCAATTAAACTCGCTGCGCCGATCATTAAACATATGGATTTGGGTGTGGGTGTAGTTATCCCTTAATCCACACCAACATCCACATCCGTATCCACTCACACCGCACGCCCACGCCCACCCACACCCACCCATATCCTCACAATAAAAAACTTTGATCAACTGTATAAGAAATCTATGAGATTGATTTCAGTCGAGACAAATGACTTGTAAGACAATATTTCGTACTACATCTCAATTATTTAACTAAAACAGTTCGCTTTTCATCGTCTTTAACGAAAAGTAAAATTCTTTTCAATTCTGTTGACTAAAATATTATTTTTACATTATGTCTAAAGTTGAGAATGCATTAAAGCTTTAACTGAATTATTGATCCACTGCAAAATGGTGACTTTCTTCTATGCAAGCTTGTTGTCTTTCGAATTTTATTTTTTTCTACTTGCATTTGTTAGCGTCAATAGATGTCACTCTATGACGCCAACTCATCTATTCCTTCCTATTGGTTAAATTCATCCTCTTTAATGTTTTCTCTTTCATCTTCTTTCTGTTATCTTTTTTTCTTTGTTCAGTTGTTGCTTTTCTTCTCTCTCTCTCACATCACCATTATTATTATTGTTATTGATTTTTCTATTGTTGTTATCGTTATTCATCTATTATTATTATTGTTATCTTCATTATCATTATCCTTGTCCATTTATATGTATTATTTGTTTATTTAATAAAACATATTACATGTTACGACGACAAAGTAAGGTAGACAGTTTATTTGAGCTCTTTAATTCTTTAGCAGACTAAAATCATTAGTTCTACTACAGATCCCCAAACTAGAGTTTCACAGAGTTCAATTTCTTTTGACGTTCTTTCGTTAAAAACATATTAGTTAGAAGACAACGGCATATACGAAACAAATTTACTATCCAAGGCTTTGTTTTATACATATTCATAACAAAGTCAACGCAATAAGAAAAAGATTTATGGCAACTTTGAGGCTGTGGGTGTGGTTTAAGGGATAACTACACTCACACTCACACCCTTCTTCTTTTTTTATAAAACAGAGTCAACAACATATTCAAAGGTCGAATAACAGGAAGATAAAGCAAGTCATATCTTTTTTCTTTTTCTTCTTCGTGAGATACTATTTTTCTCTCACTAAAAAAATTGAAGAGGCAACGTTTTGTTGATGTTAGACTTGGACAACGATGGAAATACCCAAAGACTCCACGAATTCTGCATGGCAAGTCGAAAAATCACCATTTTCCGATTATTTTTCGAGTGAACTTCCTAAAAAATCTAACATTGTCATTATCGGCACCGGATTCACTGGAATTTCCACTGCTTACCATGTTTTGAACTCCTCTTCTACGTCATGTGTAACGTTGTTGGAAGCAAGACAAGTATGTTCTGGCGCAACGAGCAGAAACGGAGGGCTTTTGACACCTGATATTTATTCTACTACACTCTCGCTACTATCTAACGGATTTTCGCCTGCTCAAGTTGTTCAATACGCACAGTTTGAAATAGATAATTACGAGACAATCGTGAAGATTATTAGGGAAGAAGAACTTGACTGTGAATTTGTTCGTAAAGAATATTATAACGTCGCTTTCTCTACAAATGAATTCGAAGATCTAAAGAGGAGTGTTGAAATGATGAGAAATATAGGAGGTCCGGTCTCTCAAGTTCGAATCTATCAAAATCCAGAAGCTTCAAATATGGTTGGAATGAGATGCGAAGGACTCGTTGTCCATACATATAGTGGATCTATACATCCTTATAAAATGGTGACTGGTCTTTTGTCCAATTTATTCAAAAAGTTTGGAGATAGAATTAAATTGTTTACCCATACGCCGGTTGAAAAGGTCGAAAATAACACGATACATACGAATCGAGGAGCTATCATTGCTGAAAAGATTGTCTATGCAACAAATGGCTACACCTCTCTCTTACTCCCGCAAATGAAAGATATTATCATCCCGGTTCGTGGACAAGTCATTCAATCGAGTCCAGTTGATAGATTTATTCAAAATAGTTCATTCAACCGTGGCGGAGAATACCTCTCTCAAAGATCCACCAATAAATTAATTCTTGGAGGTGCCCGTCGCTTCTCTCCTACTGCAGAAATCAACACAATAGACGACTCCATTATAAACGAGAAGGTGAGCGTCGAATTACAAAGGTTTTGTGAAAAGTTGGGTGGTGAAAGAGTCGAGATGGAGTGGACGGGAATCATGGGATTTACGAAATTTGGGATTCCGGTGGTTAAACAAGTTGATAAAGCAGTTATTTGTGCAGGATTCAGTGGACATGGGATGACTCGCATCTTTCTATCTGCAAAAGAAGCAGCAAGACTCGTTCTTCAGTTGGATGAAGCACAAATTACACCGTTTGGATTCGATCAAGTGCGACCAGTAACGCCTGATGATATCGGAAGTTGTAATCCGCTTCAATGATTTATTGTACCTATACTTCGTTTTATCCACGTTTTTCTATTTTAAACTTTGTTTAGTCTTGGTTTCTCTTTCAGCGAGGATATCGTTTAATAGTTTTTCTGTACGGGCATTTGATGAAGAAACAGAAGAATGATAGTGATTTCTACCAAGTCGATGAGATCATATAAGGGTGTGGATGTGCGAGTAGGGTGTAGGTGTGGGTGGGTGTGAATGGGTGTGAGTGGATGTGGATGGGTTTGGGTGTGAGTGTGCGGATGGGGTGTAGGTGTGGGTGAGTGTGAGTGTGGACGTAGGATCTGAGTGTGTAATGCTTACTCTCACCCACACTCACACCCACACCCTACCCACACCCCACACCCACCCGCATGCAAATGGATTATCACTAGCAATTAAGTGCGATTTTTCTTCATATAGAGATCAAAACTCCATCAATAATTGATCAATTTCTTCCTTCGAACGTCCATTCATTTCCAATGCTTGTCTAACCGAGCCTTCAAAAGCACATTGTATTGTTTTGGTCATTATTTTAATAAATTCATCAAGTGTTAATTGTCCTTTTTAAAGCTGTTCAAAAAACGGCAAATTCACTTGACCTAATTCAGCTTTGATCAATTGTAATGAACATCGATCAAACAATACATGATCGACACATTCAGATAATGAAAGGCAGTATACAGGAATTGTTAAGTCCGATAGCTCTTGTTTATTGAATAGTAATTTTGCACATGTATAAAGATAATCACAGTAAGAGGAGCAGCACATACTATTCCTTCATGATCAGCACGCGGAATATTAAAAATAAGAATGCCACCAGGTACAAGTTCTCGAGAACGATTCTCTATAAATGTATCAAAATCAAGTTTTGATTGATGTTTGAATGTTTCACGTTCTTTCTCTTCGGCATATGTATAAAATCGATGATTGGTGATGGTACAAGGCACTTTTGATAGCCAATTAACTGACGTACATGAAAATGCAATCGAAAGACTGTTTGATGGAAGACATTGTTCATAAAATGAACGACCATTAGCCATACCTTGATATGAATTATCTTTGGCAAGAAGTTGAAAAAGTGTTGTCCAATCATTTGTTGGAAGATCATTATGAACAACAAGTGGTGATGTGATGAGCTTATTTGTTTGTTGAAGATATTGAATAATGATTTTCATAGCTTCTATTGAATTTCATCCATGAGATGAACCAAAATCAGCAATAATTAACGTTGAAGATGAAGATGAAATATCTAAGTGATCAATACCCAAATGAATATATGGTATCATGTAATTAACTAAAGCCAATTGAGAAAAATTGTTTTCATTATATCCTGAAGCCATCCCAAGAGTTGCACCGGTGTTTGTAGTCATTTTTTTATAATGAGTGAAAACACAACAAACGCAATTATAAACACTGATCACGTTGACGAGAGATAAATATTAGTTCTGATGTATAATAGGAAGCCAACGTTGATTTTATATTTGTTCTTTGCATCTATCTACTTACGATCGAAAAAAATACCTTACATTATATTCTTTTCATCTACGCATACGAAATCGCCCCCAGTGATTATTAGAGCTCCCTTTATTCGACTCGTCTCTATGCTCACTCTAATACGAATGAATGTCTAAACACATAAGAGAGATAACGAAAGAGCAAAACAGACGAAAAGAGAAAGCGAAAACGAACAGAGAGAAACCATACACGAATAGCTAAATCGATGTGAAAGCATGTAAATAAATAAGATGTCTGTAACAGACCTCTCAATCGGTAGAAATGTGTGTACACACACATGAAAAAAAAGAAGAAAAGACGATAGACAATAAAATACGAACGCAAAGCATATATTTTCGAATGATGCAAGAGCAAACACGCGTAACATGTTCGATAATGGAGTCGCTGATGCATGAAGTGTGTTTGACGTCCACGTACAGACGGTGCTGGTGTCGATGTCGATATATAAAACTGGTTTAACGTGCAATACGTAGCTCGTGATATTAGGTTGCGAGAAAAATCCTCTTTGAATGAAGGAAACGAAAGTTCAACAAAAAAATATTTCAAGAAACGGTGTTGTTATTCTGTCACGAATTTATGATGGAAAACAGCTATCAAACTGATACGACCAAGTTTAATCAAATCAAGAGATTTTTGATGCAACCATCTGTCTTGTGTGTTCTATTCAATGAAGAAAAATAAATGTCGATGAGATGATACCAAATACCTAGTGCCTGAATAACGAATCCTAAATAATGTCCGATGGTCACGTAATGACGTTGATTAAAACTGATTTGAGATCACAAAGCATTTTGACCGTCTTAACGTACGGTAATGGGTTATTGAGGTGCTGCCACCTTGAGGGTGAGAGCGATGGTGAGTATATGTGTATCTCTTAGATTCGAAAATCTAAGACGTAAGTAGCTACCATCGCGATTTTGATCTGACAAACGCTCTCATCAGGTGGCAAGATACTTTGCACTAACATTTTGCCTATGAGGATGAGTATAAGCTACCACAACGTTTCATCTGAAACTCAACCAGAATCATCAGGTGGCACAATTTCTAGATTGATATCAATAAAGAATCAATTCAAGACCGTTAATTATTTTGTTTTATGGGAAGTCAAAATGATAGAAGAAGTTGTTGTCGTGTGGGGTTTAAGCAGGCATAGATTACTATGTGTGTTTAGCTGTCGTTGTTAAGGACAATCATTAAAAATCTGAAAAAAAAAGAAAAGTTTGATTCTCATTACATACTTGAATAAGTATCGCTGAATAATCTTCGATCTTTAGTTAATCGCAATTTAATGTAATCTGAAGTTACAATTAGAAAATGAATGACATTTTTGCTTTGGATAAGCAATACATATATTGTTTTTATCATAGTGAATATTTCAATTGTCGTGGTGGGGTATGGGTGTGGGTGTCGGTTTTGACATTGCCTTCTGATATATTCACACCATACCCACACCCAAATACTTCAAGACTACAATTAAGTAAATTGGTAATCATTTCATAGTGTTGATTATTTAATTATGATTTATCTCGTGTTTTTTTATATGATTCTAATTGATGTTTTGTTCTTTATATCCATTCTTGTTATTAACACCTATATATGAACATATCAGTTAAATTAAATAGATAATACGATCAATTTTTATTCTGCAATCGTTGAATTATTTTTCTATAGAACCGACTACGTCATTCATTATTATCATTATTGTATTCGATCACAAAAAAATAATCATCTATATGTTTTCTATGATACGAATCAGCAAAATAATAAGATTTAAAAACAAAATAGAACGATTCATTTATTCTGGGTATATTTTTGATATTGATGATATTCTCCTCTTATTATGAAAAATATGTATAGAGAAACTAAAAGAAAACTTATTAGTTATTTTGTTTGAATCGATAAGTGAAATAGAATAAAAGATGACGTACATTTACATATTTTTAAAAGTTATTAGATCATGCATCGATTTACATAATTATTTATTTGACAATAAAAACAAACCATTACACAGAGTAAAATAAATTAGAATAAAAACGAAATGAAGATACAGCTAGAATAAACAAAGTTAAGTAATAAAATAAACATTTAAATAAAAAAAATAATAATGAAAAAAACAAAAAGAGAAAAATGTTTATGTACTTCGTAGTTACTTATACGAATAGATAGATTTCTTTGATTATTTAAATGAGAGTTATAGGCTGGCCGCTTGTCAGACAGATCCAGAAGCTTAACCAAGGGATGTTCAGGGTGCCTGGACATTTTCCTTGAAGAAAAAAAGTGCCTGGATGGAGAGTACAAGACTATAAGAACCTATTCACATGACCAAGGATCTTTTGCTGCTGGCGGGCATCTCCTTTAGAAAATTTCTGGCTACGCCTCTGGACAGGTTCTTAAACCAAATTTAAGTTTAATATTTTAGTCTAGTTTGATTCATTCGTATTTTATCTGGTTCTATTATTAGTTTAGGTCAGATCAAATTTGTTGAGCTAGCTGGTGTATTTTCGAAATTAAATGTTCACCCATTGCAGTATTATGCGAAACTACTTTGATATGTTCATTTCAATATAACAACAACTATCTTTGAACCAAATGTCAATTTAATGTCATAGAACTTATATTGATTGATACAAGAAATTATTTAGATCCTAGAAAATTGGATACGAAAAATATTGTGTGCTGCACTCCTTCAGAAATTGATTATCAAATATAGAAATGTTCTTGTTTGTTGTGATAACTGTCGCATATTCTTAGAGTCTTTCAGAATAAGATTTTTTCGAGGGTGTGGGTGTGGAGTTGATCTACCTCACACTCACCAAAACCCACACCCACACCCACACCCCATCCCAGCTATTCTTAGTCCTTCATACAGTACCAGCCATAGCAAACAACCATCAAAACAATGATTCTCATTTAGCTTTTTTATAAAATACCACGCTACATCATTTATTCTAGACACACAATTTTCAAAGCACTACCTACATCTGCATGAAACTTTCAAAATTTATACTTCTCTTCTACTACACAACAAGTATCAAAACAAAACACCCTTCCTTTGACAACATCCACCCAACCTTCGATCTGATTTCCATTATGTTCTATCTTCTTCTACCTATCTCGTTCTCAATCTCGCCATGATACTAATACATAAATAAAAATGGACGTTCTCATTTAGTTAATTTTATTGTTTAATATTTTATATATATGATCAATGAATTAACTTATCTATTAAATGTACTGATACATTATAGTTTATATGCACTATGAATATAGATGTATGATTTTGTTGTTGTTGGTTTTTTCTTTTCGTCTGATGATGGTATCTGTGAAATAGATACCGAAATATTACGTTATGAATTATGTAAAAATTTTAGCTGTTCATAATTTTGTATTTTATATTTTGTTTTTTCTTACATAATAGTCCATTTATTTTCACCTATGCGATCATGTCAAATAGACACTTGAAAAACTGCGAAACCTCTCTCCACAAACGACAATTTTTCCGTCAATAACAAATTCGTTATATCACTCACAATGCGTAAATAATTTCACAACTTTGCAGAAAGAAGAACGAACATTTTTCTCCCGTCACAGAGAGTCACTTTTTTCAGCGCTGTTCCGATATTCTCAGTCAACTTCAATCAGTTTGCATTGTCACCAGCTCTGATTTGTGCATGAAGACAGGTGATGTTACACTTTCCGAACAGTGCTGAGGAATAAATAAGACAAAGAAGAAGAACAGAAAAAAAGAAATATTTACTTTGGACTTGTGTCGCAAGTAAGTTATAAAGTGCACCTTCGAAGCGAAAGATAAAATGTCGTATAATAGGTCTGAGTCAAACAATGCTCAAAATAAGAGAATTCGAGACCTTATAGAAATTTCTCAAAATGAATCCTACTGGAATTTCTACGGTGAGAAACTCATTGATTCTGATATTGAATTAATAGCAAATGAATTGAAACGAGGATATCGAAATTGTCAAGTGCTTGATTTATTCAAAAACAAAATTACGTCTAAAGGTGCTCTGTATTTGAGTGAAATGTTAAAAGTAAACGGAACCCTTCGAATCCTCAATCTTCGTTGGAATCAAATTGATGATGATGGTGCAAAAAATCTGTTCGATGTTTTGAAAGATGGGAATAGAACTCTTGAACGCCTTCATCTCGACCTCAATCAAATTACAGACAAAAGTGTAGTGAGTATCCTTGAAATGATCAATGGAAATCGAACATTGACGCTTTTAATTCTTACTGATAATCAAATATCAGAAGATAATCAACGACAATTAGAGATGGCAGGCCAACTGAGAGAACCACTTCGTCTGGACGTTCGATTCTGTTAGATTTTTTTCAAGTTTGCTCCAGTGAGAAGTTTATTTCTATTTGACATGATTAATTCTCTTCTTTTATTTAATCTAATATTAAAACCATAAAATAAACATAAACTAGTGATGTTTGGTATCTTGAAAAGATACTTCGTCAAACATAAACATTAAAACAAATAACTAAACATACATAAACATACAAGAAACAGAACATATTCGAACAAATAAATTAGACTATTTTCAGTCAACTTTTATAGTGGTAGACAAAACAAGACGGCAATAGTGACTA
Source organism: Rotaria sp. Silwood1 (assembly GCA_905250075.1). Classification (NCBI taxonomy): domain Eukaryota; kingdom Metazoa; phylum Rotifera; class Eurotatoria; order Philodinida; family Philodinidae; genus Rotaria; species Rotaria sp. Silwood1. Next base: position 250,867 of record CAJNOP010000269.1, read on the forward strand.
GGTCAGGATTTAATCCTTTTCCGCAGCAGTGGACAACGATCTGATCAGTAGAAAAAGTGATAGATTCAAACGAAAAGTTGCCGTCTAGGTCAAAAATCCCACGTTGAAATGTTTGCACTCTAGAATGAACAGCATTCAATACAATATATCGTCAAGTGTGATGCCAGCGAAAAAATGCTTTAGGGTAGAGGAAAAATGGGTGCTCACTAGTGGAGTAATGATTTACTCTAAAGGAAAAATGCTTCCTATGACAAAAAAAATATATATACTCATACATTGATCTGAGAAAAATTGTGATCCAAGCGAAAAAATGGTTATTATTCTACAATAATGATGAGATAAAATGCGTCTATAACTCTATAACTCAGGCCTATCCCGAAATATTTTATAGTCTGCCGTCATTTGCGATATTTGAAACATTGTGCTAAATCTATGTTGAGTGTGGGTGTGGGCGGATGTGGGAGTTGATCTACCTCACACTCACAAAAACCTACACCCACACACCCATACCCACACCCATATATGACGATAAGCGAACTCTCTCATTAGGACTATACCATCTAGTCATGAGCAAGATTGTATTCGACATATCTCTTTCAACATAAAAACATCAATATTAGGTTAAGCTTCCTACTCCTTGTGCATAGTAGACAACAGACTATTATTCCTGAAATCTGTTGCACACTGATTACCATTCTACCTTTTAAAATATCATTACGATGACTGAAAAGCTATACCTAAAACAAAGAGTACGAGATAGAAAAAAGATGAAAGTTAATAAGAAAATTATTGACACTCCTCGTATTTGCCTGTGATATGACAACAAAACTTTTATGGTCTGCACATGAGTTACTCTATTCTCTTCTTTTTCTGTATCTACGAAGTGCAGAAAAATATTAATTGGTAGCAGAATCTGCCGTACTTCTTCTATAAAATTCATATGTGATACAGGATACAGACAATGTCACTCTACATCATCTTCAATGACGTTTAGCATTTTTCATGTACCAGTCGTTCATCGTACTGGAGTATGCTAGAGAAAACAAAAGTCTTATAGTCATTACCAGAAGTAAGTGCAAAATGAGAAGAATAATAACCATCAAAGTGCATGTCGCTAAGCGATTAGTGAGCTATTTATGGGTTACGATCATCGAAATAATCATCTACTGTCAAGTTGTCCGACATATCTTGAGGTGCTGGGTCTTTACTAAGTTCGGGAGTGAAGCTCGGCTCGATGATTGCTTCGCTCTCTTGATTTGTCTGATTTTCATCCATTGGAAAGACAAGTCGAAGTTGAGCTTGAGCGAACTTCACACCATAATAACCTGCCCAGCCTTGTCTATCTTTACCAGACAGAGAAACAGTTACTGATGCGGGAAAGTGTTCATATTGTTTGTAATGGTAAGTCAACCGATGCCACTTGCTGCCGTTCCATTGTGGAAAAGTTCGTGCCCATTCCCAATGGTGTCCATCAGAAAAGATGAGACAAACTCGACATTCCGAAGCACAATCCCATCGTGGAGCTACACATATCGAGAACTCGATTATTGGATGTAGACAAGCAATCTAGAATTATTCTATATAGTTCTATTTGACAGTCAGTCAATTCTACTACTTCTCAAAACTTATAGAAAAATGAGTAAGAAAACGTTCGCATCCCTGATCTTTGTTTCAAGTCGTTTACAGTTTGAGTGCTCTTTTTACGAACCAACTAGAAAAAGTACTTCTAGGTAACCTTTCAAAAATAAAGTAATAAAAGTTTTGTCTCGGTTTCTCATCATGACTTATAGAAGTATACTTCTTTTAACAGAAACTGAAAAATTACTCTATTCATCCAAAAAAAAGTGTACAATTTGTTCTTTTTCAAAACCACTGAAAATTCTTTTGTTGAGTCAGCAAGCTTCAGCAAAGGGCATGAAATATGACGTGAACAGGTAAATCTCTAAAAACTCATCGATAACTTACATCATCCCATGAGAGCTGATCGCTAGGAAGTTGAAGATCTCGCTGGAAGAACTGTCCCCACCTATACGACGTCGCACGACAGCTAGATAGACGATTGAATTCATCATAGAGTCGGAGGCCGCCGCTCGGAATGAATTCAATTCGTGAATCTGTATCATGAGATTTTGACCATTTGTTCTCCTTGATTAGATTGAATGATGGATGAAAAGGATTGTTGATGTAGAGTTTTTCGTAGGCAATGAAATTTGAAGGGAAAACTTGAGTTGGTAGCAAAACATAATCGTGACGACATTTTCGTTGCCAAAAGTCCAATGATCTAAGAATACGATGGAAACGTTGGCAAACAAGTGAGATCGAAGTAAGATTTTTATGAGTTTGTTTTAATAGAGGTTGATGAACACAATAATCGAAGTAAAGTGAGTTTGGCGAGATACAAACGTAGTTATTTGTGGTAAGAAGAGGTAAGTGACGGATTGAGAAGAAAATCTGTTCGAGAACTTCATCAGGCAAAATATCAAAAGGATTCATATCAGAGCTCATCTAGAATTAAAAGGTAAAGAATGTAGGATAATATAATTCGTCTTTTCATACCAAAGATAACCTAGTAAGATTATTTTCAAATGTATCAAATATATTTTACTGATCATATAGGTTGCAAAGCGCAGTCTTTGAAAAACATCATTCGACTTCTTCTAATACTTTGCATTAATGAATCTTGCAATCTTTTGATGCCTATTCTTACAAACCGCGGTATGGATGCCCCGTCATCTATGATTTATCTGACTGTTGACTATATAATTCACGCTTTGCCTATACTGATATTATAATAATAGTCTACAATTCTTCGTTGATTTTCTCTTCTCTTTCATCTTTCATGAAAAGGAAACAGGGATGATATGAAAAATACTTCTTTTTATCTCTGATTATCTCTCGAATCTTGAACTACTCCGATTTTCAAGAACAAATTTAGTCGAAGAGTACAGTATACTTTCAAAAGCAAGTTTAGAATTTCGATTTCTTCAAATCTTACGGGGAACAAAAATATGAATCGAAGCGTCAGGAACAAATAACAACATTATCAATCAAATGTAGTTATCGACTACGCACATGCAAGAATGACAACAGAACAGAAAGGAGAAATCAAGTAACCAATATATAAGGACGTGTTCAGATGTCAGACTCTGACTAACATATATATGTATAGCAGTATCGAGTTGTTTGACTGCCTTTCGAGACGAGCTTGGAACAATTTCAAAACTGTCAATTGCTTTAAAAAAATTTAACATGCATTTTAGAGTTTAGAGACGTCGTAACAGATGCTTTCATATTTTCAATAAAAATAATACGTTGAACTAAAACCATTTATATTGCAAGTGGAAAAGATTGACCGTGTTCATAGCAAATGATCATCCTCATCAAGAAACTAATAAAGTTAAAATACTACTAGTAGTTGCTCGTCATGTACTTGCATGAAAGCATTCAAGTATCGATAAAAATTGACAAAGAAAAGATTGTTGCCATTAAGAATACTCTGTCAACCATTACTTTGAAAAATCAAAACTTCTGGTTGAGTTACGGAGTAAAAGAAAAATGCATTACAATATTGTAGTTTTTATCAACAATGAACATTACATTTGGAGTTTACAGATGGGAAAAGAAGCTCGATCATATAATTAGGTACATAAGACTGAGGCTTGCCTATGGTGAGAAAAAGATGAAAAATTTGCTTTATTTTTTTTCGAAGAAAATCAATCTTATCAATGTAAAATATCCTTCATTGCATAAAAAAGTATCAGCATTGGAAAAATAATAGATGCAAACTTGATTAGTAAATGTCAGAAGTTATACTTTCACAAAATAGTAGGGTGTGGGTGTGTGTGTGGGGTGTGTGTTGGTGTTTGGAGTGTGGATGTGGGGTGTGGGTGTGGGGTTAGAGTGTGGATGTGGGTGTAGGTATGGGTGTGGGTGGGTGTGAGTATGGGTGTCGGAGTGTTTGCCTGCGGAAAGAGGAAGTGATTATGGGTGTGGATTCTTGCAGTTAAAGCCTAAACAACCATCCACACCAACATCCACACCCACACACCGACACCCCACTCACACCCACACAACCACTTCCTCTTTCCGCAGGCAAACACTCCGACACCCATACTCACATCCACCCACACCCGCGCCAACACTCTCACCCCACACCTACACCCCACACGCACACGCACACCCCACATCCTCACTCATACCCGACACCCACACCCACACCCGTCACTTATTTAAATAAATAAAGTAAATTTAACATGAATTTTATCTCTGCTGTTAGAATATATTAATTATATATGCCAATTCTATTTATGGATAATTCACTGAACCCACGTACGTGATCAGCGCACGATTACAGTTGTGGGGAATTGTACGAACGCCATCAATGAATGTTTTTGATAATGTCTGTGTTATTGCCCGTGGTTTTCGTATCTGAAATGTAGCTGTTATTGGATTGACAGGGCTTGAACTCGGAGAGAAAGAAAATTGTTCAAAACAAATATGATAAACACCACTTGGTGCCGTCACATTCCAAAAAATATTTTCTGGACCGGTATTTCTTGTATCGTCATGATCTAGCTGACCTTGATCTGTATTTTGATTTGGACCTTTATTGCCGTAGTAAATCGATTTTCCCGATGGCGTTGTGACAACAATATCACCGTCACCTGCACGTGACCATACTACAGTAATCCCGAACTCTCCACTGCCCACACAAACACCATTGGAACAGGTTTGGTACGTTGAACACGTCGGCACACAGACGTGAATATCTACAAGAAGGAAGTATGTTCGAATTTCTGTAATTTCCTATTTCGAAAATCTGAACATTGCTGACAAAAAAGGTACTGGAAAATCCATGTCATTGTTGATTTATCCAACACTGCTTATGAGAATTATAATGAATTCTAACAGCACATCATTCAATGCGATGAACTGTTAAACGTTTCTCTCATCCAAAGCTATCTTTAACCTATATAGATCGACTCTCTTATGTACCAATCTTTTAACAGGTTTAGTCGAAAATAAGGAATAAGAAGTAAAACGGACGACTCGAGCTTATGTCTTAGGGTGACTTTCTATCTATCAACAAACTTAATAACGGCATGGAAATATTTTGTGAAAGGATCATTGCAAAAAGGGTCAAAACTGGGCATTTGCAAGTGCAAGAAATTCTCCTCATGAGATACTGGAAACAAAAACTGTTCCAAAATCCAGTAATACTCACTTGCAGAAAAAAATTAAAATAGACATC
>CAJNOP010000270.1:9126-19736 GCA_905250075.1 Rotaria sp. Silwood1
GGGGATAACGGTGGCAATGGCGGCAATGGGGATAACGGTGGCAATGGGGACAACGGCAGCAATGATCTGACTACCACGACAACAGACTCAACGACAACAATTATCGCGGCAGCAGACTCGACGATTACAGCGTCAACGACAGCAGACTCGACGACAACAGAGTCAACGGCAGCAGACTCGACGACTACAGCGTCAATAACAGCAGACTCGATGACAACAGAGTCAACGGCAGCAGACTCGACGACTACAGCGTCAATAACAGCAGACTCGACGACAACAGAGTCAACGGCAGCAGACTCGACGACTACAGCGTCAACGATAGCAGACTCAACGACAATAGAGTCAACAGCAGTAGACTCAACAACGACAATTGCCACGACAGCAGACTCAACGGTAGCATTGAACAGTGGCCGGCGACGTCGTCAATCGATGCTTATTCAATAGCAAGCACTGTTTGTTAAATAATGAAGCACAGAAAAGAACGCTGTTTATTATTCGCTGACTTTCATTTTCTATTCTCGTCTCATGTTAATCTCGAATTCTTATTTGATAATGAATAAATATTTTGAAATCCTATCTCGAACTCTAGTTCTATCTTTCTCTCAGAAGTAATAATATACATAGCCACTTCAAATATATCATTACGAGATTTCATGAGATACTTGACAAGAATCACAGGCTCATGTTAATTTATGTTAACTAATGTCGACATAGATAATACATGGTCCATCGATCATCTCTAAATATACGATCACGTCCAAGAATCTACGCGAACATTTTCCTTTCTTCAATCATATACAAACATTATTAGATACACATCGTTTTTTCTTCAATATTCAATTAGTGTCAGTTTTCATAGGAAGAAAATTTACTCTTAGTTTGGAACAAACAAAATTTTAGATTATTCAAACTTTGTCGTCTGAAAATATATCACTAAATAACGACTAATTACCATAAAGTATTTTCGTAATTAGACTAAAACTCAAATAGAAAACGGCATCACCAGTCGTTAGTCATCCTCTGGTGGAAAGGATTCAAAGCCACAAAAGTAAAAAGAAGAAAGTCTCTACAATCGAAAGCGCATCATCGATAGATTATCAAACATGTTATAACCTCAGAGATACTTAGCAGACAAGTGACATAAATCCCAACTTTCTTCCGACAGGTGTCCAAAAACAGATTTCATCAAAAAAGTATAGTTTTCACTTTGTTACATAGTATTCTTTTTGTCTGCAAAATGGACAAGTTCTATAATGTGATTTCATTGTGAGATTAAAACTAGAGGCTAGAAAAAAGATTAGTTTTTATTATAACGATTTGAAATGTGAAGTTCTTAAACCGTCGTCATTAAAACGTTAAAAAAGACGAACTTCTATGACGGACAGAATTTTCACTTTTTTATTTGATCCAATTATGATTTTTAAAAGATGACTGAATATTCTGAAAACTTGTGGAAAACTGAACAACTTTCATATTGAACATTTATTTGTTTGTCGCTTTATTGGGAGTAAAATCATAAACTCCTCACCGCACTCTAAAAAGTAATTCAATTTTTTTTTAAATTTCTTGACGATCAATATCCTTTGAATAACTCAGGTCTGACTAAAGAAAAATCAATGAAACTTTTACTGGTTATCAATCTAAATAGTTTGTCTTTATAATAAAAATTTCAGAGAGTTTTCATTGATTATTGATGAGATATAGGTATCACAATGTAAAACAATGAAATTCCGTGACGTTTGCCCATGTCGAAAACTGAAGAATTCTAACTATTTTCTATTTCGTTGTAGGTGACCATGCAGAAAAAGAATTTGATGTGCTGAGAGTAAAGATTGAATAAAATTATAAAACAGTCTCTAAAGCTCATCGAAATGTATGTCAATCAGCAAAAGTTTGTGTTTTCTATTATCAAATGGAACATGTCGACAGCAAAGGATTTCAAAATACTGTTAAAGTCTTCGAAACTACCGTGTTTTTCAGCTATGAAAGATACTAATACAGAAGAGTTCTCGAATATGAAAATGAACGAATATCTAAAATAATTAATTTCTCAAATTCAGCCACTGGAAACGATGTATATGCAGATATGAGTGTTGTTACCCTCTCCACTCACACCGAAACTCCATACCCTTTTATTATTTCTAGTGAATCTTCCGTTACTTATAATTTGCCACTTGATAAAAATTTATTAGCAAATTATAAAATACAATTGTATTGTAGGAGCTCATCACACCCATACCATCAAGATAAGCAAAAACTTAGTCGATAGAAACGCTGTAGACGATCTGCAAGTTAAAACAAATACGAATGTAACAACTAAGTAATAGAAGACTATTTTACTAGAGAAGCTAGTCATTTATCATTATGTATGTATTTTGAAAAAAAAGAGAGATGAAACTAAAGTGATCATAAGAAAAAAAGATGAACGTTATATCGATGAAAATGTTTATAAAGCGAAATTGGTCGCTTCTTCTGCAAAGACAGAACAATTAATAGTAGCTCATCTCTCATGTGCACTCATTCATGCATATTTAGTTTTTACTCATTGGTTCGTGTTTATTTTGCATCTAATTGGCTTTTACTTTTGCTAAACATTGTCTAAGAAGCACGTGCACAAGATTATAAAGAACTATAACAAATATGTGTTTTCTTTTCAATAATAGTGCATTATTATTCTTTTTGATTTATCAGGTAAGAGCGGCATACAGAAAATGATATATTAACACTTGGTATTTTACTCTTTTACTTTGTATCTGATCATAAGCTCAACATATATTCAGCCAAAATAAATAGTTTCAAATAATATGAAGTCACATTATATTCGTATAAGGTAAATCTAAGCTTATAACAGAAGAAATATTTTATTAATATATCTTTCTGATCGTATATGGCGTAAATTAGATAATAAAACTGTATTATAGAATTTAACTTCTACGAACTATTTGTAAGATCATCAACATCGTTTGCCTTACATAGGACTTTTCTAGAAAATACAATACATATTTGATTTTGTTGTCAAATAAATTATATCAACTGTACTATGGGAAAACTAGTTGCAATAGATAGAACTAATTTCTAAATGTTTATATTAAAATAGTGAAAATGTATATCATCTTGCAATGTCCTGTGCAAGTGAACGCAGAAAAAATGCCGATATTACTAAATCATTCTTGTCTAGTCGATTTCTTATTCAGTCTGAAAAACGTTAGCATTGTCTGAGTGGGAAGCTAACTGAAATATTGTTGTAAGAACTGACCGAACCAATCAATATTTTGACCATTCCAATAGAAGAAACAACTGGGCAGGAGTATGAATATAGATATGAACATAGAGAGATCTTCAAACCGATAGAAGAGACTTTTATTCTTCTTTTGTAGTGTAAAAGCAGAAATATTGTCAGTTTTTTTTTCTACAGTACTATACTTCTGGATCGAACTGATTTGATTATTGCAAAAAAAAGAACTAAAATTTGGAGAACTGATGAAAAAATATCAATATACATGAATTTACTTCAAAAATAAGATTGAAGAACAATCATTACAAATAGGAGAAAGCACAATTATAAACTTATTCAATTTTATTCGTCTTATAATCAGTTAAGAAAAAGAATCAATGATTTAGTTTTGCGATTCTCACCGAGTGAACAACCTATTTGTTATGATAACATTGCAAGAGGAGTTCAAGCAGAAAAAAACCATAGGATCTTGAATTGTAGATTAAATAACCGATGCTAAAAACGAAAACACTAAGGATTTTGACCAAAACGAAAAAAAGCGAAATTTTACTATAATTTGTCTTGCACTCGTCTGTATATATACTTCATTTACTGCTGTCGCCAATTTACAATCGAGTGTCAATACAGAAAACGATGTTGATCTCTATTCATTGGTACTCAGCTTGGTTGCTTCAATATTGGTTTCTCTTTTTCTCACTACGCCACTTATTTATGTTTCTGGTTATAAATGGACCATTGTTATTAGTAAAATTGGTGTCGTTGCCTATATCGCAGCTAACATGTATCCTAAAGCAGCATTATTGTATCCGAGTAAGTGTATCAATAAGTTCTAACAAAGTCCATACAAATGCTACTGTTTAGTGGCAACCATATGTGGTATTTTTCGTGTGAGCATGTGGACAGCACAAAATGCTTACATCACCATACTCGGTATTGATGAAAATAATCATCATTATGATGATAAGACAATGAACAAATATTTTGGTATTTTTTTTTCGGCATATCAAACTAGTAAATCTTCTTTATAGACAATTAATTTAACAATATATTTATTGATTTATGTAATTGAAGCTCAAATTTGGGGTAATCTAGTGGCGTATTTGGTTTTGCGAAACATATATAAAAGTGCGATAAATGATTCGAAAAAATGTGAAGCAAGTTACTTAACCAGTGAACATGAATCAAACGATGATAGCAATCATATATCACCTACAACGGTAAATTAAAACTAAATAATGATATTTTTTGAATCAAATTATTTGTTTTTGTTCATATTTATATTCTCTATACTATGTTCGTCGGTATTATTTTCGTATCCATCATATTTGTTGTCATTTTTCTTAATCAGAAACGTAAACTAGAAGGTAATTTCATGTGTTTTCTATACTATTTATATATTTAGTTTTTTTTTTGTTGTAGAGGATAATTCTAAAAGTCTTATACGGAAATTATTCGATTTCACAGTACAACTATTGAAACAGATGATTAATCCAAATCGTCTACTCTGAATATCAATAACTTTCTGGACTGATGCTTCCGAAGCATTTATTGATGGTAATATACACAGAGGTCAGTTAGTATTCTTCGGCATCTAAGAAAAAAGATTTCTGTAAACTGATTGACTAACTGAAAATATCTTGAATGTGCCTAAATTGAGAGATATACAGGACGAACGATAAAACTATACCTAATAAGAAAATGTCGAATATTGACCTAAAGGCTTTGTCAAATTTATCATTTCCTCAAATAATCATTGTTTCAGTACGCTGATAAGTAATAGAAATATAATCAGAAAAAAACTTGTTAGAAGTATTCTTGGTGAATTGACAATATAGGTGGATAATTATATCGTAGTGATTTTATTTTAAATGAAGAAAAGTTCAATTTGGTTTGTGAATAAACGACAAAAATCGAATCCTATTTTCTAATACGAAACCCGAATAATGAACTTTATCGATTTCGACATCCATACTACTGATATTGATCAACACAAAATAACATTTAAATTTGTTGCAGAGCTTCATCACGTGCACATTGGGCGTTCAATATGTTGGTAAGTATGAGTTCAATTTCTACTCGAATGATAATTTATTTTCTTCTTTATTTTTGTCATAGTCGTCCTGTATGCTTCATACTTTCATCGCTTCTCTTTTATGCAATATATGTGGTCATGCTTGTGTGGAAGCTGAACTCTTCACAGTCATATGTGCTGTATATTCTCGCTTGCATAGCTGGCTTGTCATCGGCACTTATCAATCCGCCTATATCAGGTTTGGAAGCCTCTAGAAATCATGCGACCAGATAGGGTCAAATAGCAACAGGGCCTGCTCATATTGGTTAAGATGAAGGAGGATGATAAAGCATGCGGGACCCCGCACAGACCATCATGAATATTTTGAAAGTATTCATAATACCCTGTTGAATATCGCGAGCCCTCATGCTATATTATTTTGCTCTCCATTCTAATGGTTTTATGATGTTTCACACTTTAGTCCCGTAAGAATTTCGTTTAAAGTTTTTTTTTAGACGAAATTGAATCATTACTGTGTGAAATAATCAAAAACAAAAATATTGATTTTTGACAAAATGAAATTCGAAAAAGAAGCTATGATATCATCTTTCTTTCGTTTGAAGTTTGAGAATTTTGAATACCACATTCTTCTGTCAGGATGAATATTTATATGAACGAAGCTATTGTTCTTCAAATGTTACAATAGAAAATTCGACGTATACTTTCTGTGGTGCTTATTCAGTACATAACTGTAAACAAAGCCTTTCATAAAAAATGCATTAATACTAGCAATTTTTAAAAGTTCAAGTTGATCAAAACTTTTCCTCTAGTTAGGCGAAAACTTAATAAAATTTACTTCTTTTGTTTCTGTTAAACATTGACATATTTTTTTAAAATATCTTTTCTCTTCCTGTTGTCTTGATCTAATAATAAGGAACGTATCTAAATTTGAATCTATAATACTTGTACAAATATTTTATTGTCAAACACTGTTTGCTTACCGACAATGAATGTATCATAAAAAAAACCAACTGATAAAATAAGAGCATTTTTCAAGTGAGTTTTCTAAATTAGTACGTAGATTATTCAAACCAGTTTCAATATAATTATTATATGCCTTCCAATAATAGAATATCATTTTGTCAATGTTTTGTTTTGCTTAATAGAAAAGACTTTTCAACCTAGAGGTACATTGATACTACGAAGTGATATACAATGAACAAATAATCATGTGTATTTGTTGTTTTTCTTTCAGCTTTGTATGGTACTATATTTGCTGATTCAAAAGAAATATCTTTTTCAACCTATTCATTACTTCAGAATGTTGGTTGTGTGATTGTTTATGCTTATGCCCCATCATTGCATGTTCGTGTATCGATCATTCTACAATTGCAACAACTCTTCTTAATAGCATAGTAATGATTAACTGAAATAAGCCTTCTTCTTAATTATCTTTAAACAAAGAAAGAAATAGACAAATAGCATGTAAACTCTATATTATGTGACCATTTTCAAGAAATTCAGGTTTTTTTTAATATTATTTATTCGAAAAGAAAGCAAAGCTTTTATTAATTGCTCTATTTACAGACTATAGGACATATGTATCCTATTGATCAAAAGGTTTTAATAATCATCGCTTCTAGTATGAGAAAGTTATAAAACTACAACATCAGTTTTTTTTTCATACTGCTACAAATCATATAAAAACTGGATTTTTGAACAATGTCTTTCTCTTTTCGTTTCAAACGCTTCAGAATGATCGAAAATATAAAACTATTATCAAAACATATAATAAATTTGTTCAAAAAATGATATCTATATTTATAATGAACCTACAGTAAAAATGATAGTTAGACGAGAAGTTCTATTTTTTTTAAGGACTTCTCAAGAAGGATGCCTACATATTACCTAAATTATTTTTTGGTACATAAATGCAAGATAAGACCAAAAATTAGACAGAATGATATAGAGAATTTGAAGTTCTATCGAAAAGTACGCTTACTTTGGTGAAAATTTCTTTCGATAGTAATTATTATTTAAAAAAGCAACGAATTGTCATATTTGTTAATTGAGAGTCGAGAACTTTCAGAATATATATTTGTTTTATTAAAGATGTGTGATTACATTGATGATATATTCAAAATATCGACTGGAGCAGTTTTTTTTTTCTGGAGTATTTATATATTTATACGTGTGCTCATTTTAATCTTAACCTATTTTCTAGTAAATTGTCGTCGAAATCAAGCTTAAGGTAAATTTAACTATTATCGTCATCAGAGTGAAATTCACTAAATTTCGATTAAATTTTATTTGTTATCAAAATAAACTCTACGTAATATTGATTATAATTTCAATTTTTCAGGATCAGATGTATATTTCCTTTTTAAAACATTGTTTGACAACAAAGTTTAATAACTGCTATGATTAAATTGAGATGATCAACACACAGTTGGTACATATCTTTAATGGAATGTTTTCTATTATCTTTTCTATTGATATTTATATCAAGAGAATATAATCGAAGATTTTTCAATTAAGATTTCATTCAACTTCTAAATATAAGAATTTTTTCATAAAATAAATAGAAACATATAAATAATTTTACAATTTTAGGTTATCTTGATTTTGAACTATTGAAAAATATTTTTAAGAGATACTGCTAATACTTCGATTAAATGAGTTTCGAATGAACTAAGAATTTCATTCTATAGAAAAAAAAAAACTAATCTTTTGAATGATTACAAAATTCATTAAAATATTTTCATTTATTCAATTGTTGAAGATTTGAATTTAATGATTTTGATAAATTTTGAACAAACATTTGAATTAGCAATCATTAGATTGTTGAAAATTGCATTGAATTTATAAGAAAATTTTAATCATTATCTTTAATATTTGATTGATATAAATGAATCAACATGTTCCAATTTTTGTTCAAATGACTTTAATTTCAGAACATCTTTATTATAAAAAGTTTTGATTGTATCCTAAAACGACTGTTTCAATTAAGTTTGCATTGTCAGAAAAGTCAACAATTTCAAAACATTATACTTCATATATTGATTCGTTTTAGAGATATCTATCGCTGACATATATATGACACGCATGTAAATGTCAACGAAGTATTTTCATGTACTTGCAGAATAATCAGAACTTTTCTAAATGTTGCATGACAATGCAAAAACGTTTGTAAGTACAATAACTATTACCAAAGCGATTCTGAATCGATAGGCAAATTTCAACTATATTGCAGTTAACATGTTGATTCATGCAAGAAATGTTCTTTTCGACATGTATTCATTTAGTGTTCGTTAAAATCAGATCGTCCTTCAATTTAACAAAACCATATTAACATAAAAATCGTCTTCATCTTTTTTTCAACTCTTCATTTTGATTAACATTGATATAAACATGTTCCTAATAGTTATTAGACTATAATAATAACCTTCAGTTTTCATTGTACTTCTAATATAAATAGATAGTCGATTAGTGAAGAAGTTGATTTTAAAAAACATAGCAAGTATGTTCAATTCTTCTCTCTGGAAAAAGACTAGTATGTGTTTATGTATGGCTTTCTAATCGAATTTTTTTCTTATGTATTTGGCATGTGCACAGACCTCAAGATATATCCCTATCAGATGACTTTCTTGCTCAAGATAAGCAAGAACTTCATGAGCATGACAAAAAAAAGTTTGACTAGAGTTGCTACATATGCTCTCGTTTTTAGGTCTTTCTAAAATTTTCTTACATACGTATGTGACAATAAAATACATATACAAGCAGATATTTCCATAGTGTGTTATCTCGAATATACATGTAGCATTTTACGAGCAGCTGTATCAAATTTTTCAAAACTTTTACGTTGGATTTGGCAGTCGATTTAAAAACTAACTCATGTTACTTGTGTAGTCGGTGTAATAAACAAATATCAATCACTTGCTCGTGCACATTGATGGTAATTTCAATGGCGATCGATATTTTTCTTTTTTCTGTCTATGTCAAGCAATCAAGATGAATCTAGAGATAAATGCGTCACAATGGCTTTTGCTGTTTTGTATTCTATCGCACAGGTTTCATTCATGCATTTATTCATATAATGAATGTGGCTGATCAGTGGATATTTACTGAATCAAATATAAATATTCTATAGGGACAATCCGTTGATTCAATCTCCAAAAATTTCTTTTATAGAATTTACTATTTTGAATTATTCAGTGAAGATTAGATACATTGATTAATAATCTGAAAAATAAAGATAAAAAAGGGAAGAATATTCCGTTTAACAGAAGAACTAAAATTTTCGAACATGATCAATTCATTATTCTAACTGTGAAAATCTTCTTCATAGTTGAGATCAAATTCGACTTTGCTAGATTTTCTTTATTAAAATTTATTCAGTATTCAAAAAGAACTTTCTTATAGTTTTAGAGAAAAAACAAAAGGAAAAATGTTAAATTTTATTGTCAACTTTAAATATTGAAGTTTAGTCAATTTTAAATCATATGTCATTTGTCATAATCACATATTAAAAGTCTTTTAACAAGCAACAATCAGTTCAACACCATAATGATCAGAAAGACTTGTTATAATCGTTCCATTTCGAGTACTAATTGTTACTCGATTATCAAATATACGTCGTGTAAATAAATCACAAGAATGAAACATATTTCCATGTGTAAAAATATGATCATATATATAGTTAACAGGAAAATGAACAACAAGATTATCTGTACATCGTGTACAAAGACTATGCATTTCTGTATAATCATCATACCATCTTCTTGATCCATCAGTATCAATTAATTGATGTATATAATTCCAACTATCAGCTTGTATTGCTAATACATTATGTTCAAAATTAGCAATACCCATATTGAAATCACCTGCCATAATAACATTTTTATATTTTCGTCTATTATTACGGAATAAATTCCAAACAATAGATTCAAGTTCTATAGTTTGACCTTTATTTTCTTCATTCCAACTACCATATTTATTATTAAAAAATGTTCCTTTAGGTACATGAGGAAAAGGTGTTTCAACTGTAGCCACATGTGTATTGGAAATAATTAATTGTTTATTTTCTACACTAACAATAATATAACCACGAGGAAAAAGATAATATTCTGAAAAAAGATTAGCAGCTAGTTTTTTTAATGGATATCCTCTTTTTGCTAATATCATCAAACCAATTGTATGATCCCATGGTTCTTCAGTTGAAATATGAATAATACCTGATGAAGTATTATTCAATTTAGGTAAAATAATTGCACCACAATAATTGAGAGCTGATGGATCTTGACGACTAATAAATCTTTCAAAAATACATGCCCAACATTTTGAATTTGTATAAAGGGCTAGAAA
>CAJNOP010000270.1:19746-68607 GCA_905250075.1 Rotaria sp. Silwood1
TAATTATTTTTTTATAAACTTTTTTCTATGGGTCTAACGAAAGAATCAATATTTGTGCTTGTCTCTATGATAAATGTCTAATCGGAAAACAGTTTTCTACAATTGATTGAGCATCCTACCGACTTGTTTGCACTTGAAAATATGAGCAATACATACATCAATAAAAAGTGAAAATACTAGCGAAATATGTTAAATTTATACCCTGTTGTGACAATGCGATGGACATACATAGATTAAAGAAAAGAAGAGAGTGATTGACGTATAGTAGATGTGTAATTTTTTTCGTATTTTACCTTTTTTATCGTAAACACAACCAAAACATAGATTATGAGAATGAGTAATAGGCTATTTATGAAAAAAGAAAATAACTTGAATTGACGTGTTTAGCATTTGTCTGATTCACGAAGTATTTTCACATTGTTAGAATGATTTTTGATTGAAATCACTAAAACTATGGATCAATTTTCTAGTTTGGTTAATTCAAACAAGTTAACATTGAAGATCTTATCATGGATTGATTCCAATGTGTCAGAAAAATCACACGAAATACTGCTCTCTCATATTTAAATCTATATGAATAGAAATATCTATTCAATCGACTATATTTCTAATTAAACATTGTAAAAAAAAAACAAATATATTTTGCATAATTTGATGATATTTTATTATATTACATCATAAGAGCATCTTTCGTCGATCGTAATTCGATTTGAAACATTGAATAATGTTCATTAAATTCTCTATGTTTAACATGGAATTCTCATTAGATAATGATTCACTTGTCAAATTTCCAATATATTATTGAAGGAAAAAAAACAAAGATGACAAGTTGCAACATGCATCACTTATGATTCTATGTCAAATATCTTACCATGATGTAATGAATATTTTGTTACAATTCAGATGCTATACTTTTCCACAAAGAACAAAAAAAAATGGAAAGATATGCTTAAAAATAAACATAGGAGGAAACAATTTTTATGCTTTCATCAAAGATACACGATATGTATTTTAAAACAACAGAAACAAAGGACATATTCAAGAAATATAATAAACAACAATTCAATAACTTATGTGAAGGGTGGATATGGATATACTTCATCATCTGATTCACACTCGCACCCACACCCAAAACAAACAAAAAAAAACTTTCAATCAAAAATCATACAAGGATAAAGAGAATATATGTCACAGACAAAATAAAACTTCGGTAGTGTTTATTTTTAATTAGACTCAAAACTATACATCAATGTTCTTTTATTTAAAAATAAATTTTCATTTTTGTTTGTATTAAGAAAATATCAAACAATTGCTTTTTTTTTACTAGACTGAATATTCTCATTTGTTCTCACTATTATGTAAACATCAATTACCTCTTTTTCACATTTTTTAATATTTTGAAATCTTTTACAACTCCGTTTAGTTTTGCCTAAATCTCAATTTTGTCTGACATGTGCATACCAAAAAATAATGTTTTTATGACAGTGTTTCATTTCTTCATGTTGATAGAATTGATAAAATATTATCGACTGATTCAGGATTAAGACTAATACTTCTTTCTTCAGTAATATCTTTGATGAGTACAATATATAAGGATAGTAATTAGAAAGATGCTTTATATAGATACTATTTTTTCCAACCTACAAACATCCAAGAAGATTCATATATTTTGTCAGTGAGTAGATCTACTCGAGTTAGGTACATATCCAAAATATTAGACTTCTATCTGCTCGCCTGAGGAAAAATAGCAATGCTACATTTTTCCAATTTTTGGCTTTATAATCGAGTTTTGCATATTACTCATTCCACGTAAGTCACGACCGGACATGTTTCATCGAGGCCATCAGGTTTTCTTCAAATTAAGATATTGTTGTGAAGGCAGAGTTTTATAAATTTGACGCAAGCCGCTTTGAATAATATTGAACCCTTGAGTTCTTATGTATGTTTTACGAAAAGCCCTAAAAACCTGTATTTCGACGAATGGAGGTCTTGACGAGACCATATCTTAAGAACAAATCAATGGATTGAGCCGAATTTTTTTGTGGACATATATTACTATGACTTCTACTCAGGGTTAAGTTTTCAACGCAAAATATGGATCCCTTAACTTTTTATGATTTATTCAATATGAGTGAAAATTCACAATTTAGACAACTTTGGTACTTCATAACTCGTGATAGGAATTAGTTAGAGGTCTGAAATTTTGGATTAGGTAGGAAACAGAAAAGAAAAACGTCGAATAGAAAAATGCTGAAGAAAAAGCAGGAAAATATAGAAACTGTATAACGGCAAATGAGATAAATAGAAAAAAGAAAATTTGGAAAATTGAATTATTCAATAGCCCTAACAATTAGAAGAATTTTATTTGTTTGTATAATAAAGGACAATAAAAAAAGAAAAATCTTACTTTAAAATTTTATTTTGAGGTGGGTGTTGATTAAAGAAGATTCACACCTACACCCACACCTTTATTTTCAATATAAAACTTAAAGGAAATCAAAAAAACTAATGAAAATTTCATTTATCAAATATCAGAGAAAGTAAGTTGATCTTTCAAAAGTTTTAGCTGGTTGATTGTTTCATCTATTCAGACACCTCAGAAGAGGTATTTTCAGCTGCAGTATGTACCACTGCATTTCAAAACACCAATTAACACTCGATCAACTGAAGTTTTTGAAACTTAAGCATACTATCTCATGAAAGATATGTAAGATTTTTATTAGTTTGTGTAGTTTCATTCGAGTTTTATACTGGAAATAAGATTTGAATTTTGTTTTTTGATATTCATATTTTTGTAGAGCTTGCTGAACTTTATCGAACCACCTAAAAACACCTATTATAAAACATGTAGAAAATAATATTTGGCTCTACTATTAACAACTCAAATATTAAATTTTTTTTGTAAAAAAAGTAAAGTGAAAATTTTCACTCAAGATTAGTAAAATGACCATAAGATTGTAATAAATTTATGTATTTCGTAGTAGGCTTTTGTCAGATGATAGCTCTAATCTTCTTCTACAAAATGTCAGAATTTGATCAATAACTTCATGTAAGTTTGTTATAGATATCATCGATTTACTGGAAGGAATCGAAACTTTTGGATTACTCTTTAGTAATTTGAGACCTTTTTTTAAAGGTATAATAGATATGCACAACATGTTTATTTGTGAGTTAAACTAATGGTTAACAATAATGTACAAATTGAAAGCAAACAAGCAAAGAATAGAGCGTCAATAAAAAGTGGAAAAAATTCTGATTTAAAATGAAGAAATAAATAAGACAGATTTCTTGTCTCACGATCAATATCATGTGAAACAACGGTAATCTGCGAGAGATTTCTCATTCTACGTATATTTCATTAGTATAATGAAGCCAAACTATTCAAGTGACTTGCGTATTTCAAATCGAAAGGAACTGCACTAACAGACTTTGTTTTTTAGCTTTTTATTTTATTAATTGGTTAATTAAAATAGGTTGATTATGGTAAATTTTCTTCTGCTCATTATTATTTATAACTACTCTATAAATTGAGATGTATTCGAAAATAATATTTCCTCCATGGTTGTTTTTATATGCTGAACACTGGATAATTTATTAAACAGGTTTAAATGCTTTAAACAGAATAGTTCAAGTTTTTATTTGTACCTATTTTAAATTGATCAATAATTATTTCTTTCAAACTATTTTGTTTCACTGATCATGTACTATTAGTGACCTAAATCCATTTAACTGTATGAAACTTTCGGTACAGGACCGCGTTTTTCATCCTTTAATGAGTATGTTCCATCCAATTAACTAATAAGAAATATAAATGTCAAACATTTGTTTCTGAAAAAAACAGTCAAATATCTTATGTAATGTAGGACATACTCAATGTAATGAATAATAATTTTTTTTTAGAATTCAATCGATGAGACAGATAACTGTATGTGTGAAATTACTAAGAATAACTTCGTTTATAAGAATCTTGTCGCTGTTCTAAGTTTTAGTTTCTTATAATTAAGCCACGCACATAGATTCGTTGAAACACTTCATTACATAGCCACTGAAAATTTGCTATGTTGAAGAAACTTATTTTAAGTGATTTTCTTCAATTTCACAGAAACAAAAATGCTGATGCTTCTTTGAGAATTCATTTGTTAATTGACTCTTACATAAATATTTATTATATATTATGTTTAAATCTCAATGTGCTATACTATTCAAATACATCTATAAAAATTATTAATAATAACAGGATCGATAAAGAACGATGCTTCATCTTATATCCACGTGCGAATATCATATACCATTATTATATAAAATGCTTTTTTTTATTGTGTAACAGAACGAGTTGACGGTGAGATATAACGTAGAAATCAAGCTTTTTTCTTGCTCGTTCTCTTGCCTTATGTCAATCAAATACTAAATTCTTATCTTTTGTTATATGACTCGCCCGTGCCCGTGTAAAATAATCTGCTATAAACTATAATATATAATCGTAAAAAGTTACCGAACATGTATTTACTGGTTATAGTATTGTTAATAAACTATGCTCATACTCAACAAAGTGTTTGTTCATGTTCTTGTTGCATTGGTCAATCCTGTAGCCCATCTATTCTTGCTCCTCTTTACATACAATCATGTACGATAGAGACATGTCGTCTGCAATGTCGTGCTGTTTATTTTCAATGTCAAGCAGATTATCCTAACGGTCAAATTGCAGTACAATGTTTATCGTATGTTAATCCTTTGTACAATTGTCAATGTGCTTGTTGTAATACTGGTTCTGCTACTTGTACACCATCTTTTGTTGGTTATAGTACTGCATATGTATGTCAACCAGGTTCCTGCAGCATTTCATGTGCTACACAGTATCCAAGTCAATGTGTATCGAATCATAATGGACAAACAAATGGTGTATGCACTGGCCCCATTACAACAATCACAACAACAATATCGACAACGACAGTTAGTAGATTAACTAATAGTCCATCGATAGGTTATACTTGTTCATGCATGTGCTGTCAATCAGGTCCTAATTGTTCACCAAATATCGGAGTGGGCAACGTTATAGCATCACAATGTTCGTCATTGGCTTGCACATCAGCATGTCAAAATCAACATCCAGGAATTTGTCCATCGATAGTTGATTTGGGCCAAACTAATGGTATATGTATAAGTCAAAATGGAGGAAATATACGTTGTCAATGTCAATGTTGTGGAACGAATGGATGTTCAACTTATGACATTAATACAAATGGAAATTGTGCATCATGTTCTACATTATGTCAACAACAATCACTTTGTGGTAATACAAATACAGTGACATTCACTTGTAATTCAAATCCATCAAAAATATCACTAGAATTTTCTCTGACATTGATTGTTTTTATATCTATTATTGTTTTAATATAAAAATAATTTTTAGTTACTCATACACATACAACTATTTTGGTATTTGACTTGTAACTATTGATTTCTTCACATACACGATTGATAAACAAAAAGAAGTCGAGTAGAAAATAACATTTCATCTGAAATGGTTTACAAAAGTATGAAATTTGAAACATCAACTATTCTATACAAAGAAAATTATACTCAATAGAAAGATGCTCGCAAAATTTCTTTGATACAAAAAAGAATGAATAAATTAGTAGCTCATGTCGTGTTTTTCTATGTTTCTCTCCTTAGTTTATGTTTTTTAGTGCACGTATACAGTATATTCGATTGACTTCCATAAAAATACAAAAGCATTATAAAAATGAAGACCAAATTCTCCATTCATCGCTATGTGAAGGAAAACACAATGGTTTTGATAACACTCATATTTTTTTTACAGATAATCGATCTGTATTTTCACAAATGTTCTTGAAATTTGAATGACAAGCAAAAGTCACAGGATAGAATCATTATTTATTGATGTTTCGAAGATGTATTACACGACAGTGGTCAGTTGATCGAAACCAGAACTCTTAACGAGAAAGAGCACTATTCATGAGGAAAAAAATTTCAGAATGTCGATTCAATATCATCCATAATGGAATTTTAGCTGCTGTTACACATAACAAATGACATGTAAAAGAAATCCAAGGAATCTATACTTCTTAAAAAAATAAATATATTTAGAATTTTCTGAAAATACTTAGTACGATTAATAAAACTGAAAGTAATAATAAAGCCGTTCTATTCAAGAATGTCTGACAGTATGAAGTTGTCTTTCGTAAAATACTTATGACGATTTATAACCAGTTCAAATGAACAACGAAGATCGTTTTATTGTCTTATGTCAAAAACACGAAATAAAATATAATTAGTCAACATTATGAAGATACGTTGATCGATGAATTCGACTCTGCAGTCAAGTTGGTTCAATAAAAGCTCCAGAATATTTCTATATAACCATAATAGTCAATATTAAGATTAGGAAATTACTTTTATGTTATTTCTTACCAAGTATAATAGGTATGGAAACGAAAAATTTGTGAGTTGATCAAGAAAACGATACCTTGTAGAAATAATAATACTTTATTAACTTTGATCAAAGTTTATTGACTTTAGAGAATCTATGTTTCCATCTGATTTCTTTAATGAACCAGAGTCCTGGAAGATTTCCTTTCCTAATTGTAGAGACAAAGCATGATGCTTCTCAGAACATATGCAAGGCTATTTTTCATAGTCTCTGAATCGTCTAGGGTAACGCTATGTACTATTATTACAAAAGGAGAGAAGATATTTGTTAAAATCCGCCCGGCTACGGAAAAAACATTTCTCCGTCAATCATATTTCAGCAGAGATTTTCTCTGAACTGAGCAAGACTAGGCCACACTGAATCTTTTTATGATAAGTTATTACCGATGCAAAGTAAAGTGATTACACACGTTATGTCTTACATATTTTTATATATGCCTGACCGTTCATTATTCAGACAAAATACACACCTAAAGAAAAATGATCGTCTCTGATCAATAATTTTACATTATTTTCAGTGAATGTTGTTTTCATCGTGTCTGCTTTCACTTACGCAATAGCATAAAGAGAAAGCTTATTATAAAATGTATACATATTCCTTCAATTCATTGGTTATTGATATTGTATACAAATCTGTGCCATTAAAACATTCATGATATGAGCCCTGTTGAGTGATGATTTTCAGTATATGCATGCGGATATGATCATAAAAATTTCTAATCAGAAACTTTAAATGGTTTGTATGAAAGTTCTTATGAATAAAGAAGCGATTGAAGCAAGACTTTCGTGCTAAGAACGAAAATGAATATTCAATTTCGCTGAAGTTTATTGTAAATCGTTAAATCCTGTTCATAAAATTTCATACAATATTTTATTATTTAGAACAGAAGCTTGCTCGATATTGAAAATTTCTCTCCGAGACATAGATTTATTATTTGTCAAATTTTAACTCATTGAATAATTGTACTCCATATTTTTCGAGTGGCAACGTCTCATGTTGAATTACGTCCAACAAAAAAAATGTGAAACTATATAGGCTCTTGCTAAAAAACTTACTACTACCATTGAAAAATTTCAATAAATCCAATCTTTGTACAAAAAAGAGAAAAAATTATATCAAAAATTGTCTGTTCATTATCCTCTACTTTTGACATTGTCTTGAAAGAATTTTACAAACCAGATTCATTAAAGACTTACTTCTGTGTTTTATACTATAATGACAATAATTTATTCCGATTATTAGAAAAAAATTAATTAATTAAGTTTTTACGCTTAGCTCACCATAAATTAAAGGAGAAGCTAGAAAATTAATAAATGAAATCATTTACAAGCACTTATGGTAATGATATTATTTATTAGCAATGATAAGTACATAGTCCACAACAACATAAAATTTGATTATCACAATGAATATCAAATATTTAGACGAAAAATGAATCAATTACAATTACATATGTTGTTTTAGAAGTAAATGTATTAATGCAAGTATTAAGCATAATAATGTCAACCTTTCGGATAATTGTTAGATTCACTATTTGAGATAATAATATGAAACTTATTGTCATTATTAATATTACGAACTATGAACAATACACATATCAGATTGCTTGAAATAAAATATTAATTGGCTTGGCGAATTTATGTGTGACAAATAACGGAACAACTGTAATTCCAAGATTTTCAATATCTCAAAATAAGAAATTTCTTTTTTTCTGAACAGCATCTAATATTTCGAACAATCATTTTTTCTCTTGTTAAATTTTCATTAATAATTCAACTTCATCGATAGAAAAATATATCTCAATAAATACCTGAGTTTAATTCAATATCTACAGGAATCAATCGTAGAAGCCTCATGAAATTCGCTATCAAATCATTAGTATTCGATGCCATATATTCCTATATAAAGGCGCTCAAAATTATTCGTACAGCTGACAAATAACCTTATTCTTCTGATATTTTTGCAATAATTCGACCTTTCGGGTTCCGGTTTTCATCAAAATATAGCTGAAATTAACCATATATTTGATATTCTTAAGGTAAAAATTTTAAAAATGTAGAGTTTTCTGTTCCCCTCAAAATTATTCGTACATAATTACATATGAATCTCTCTATTGAATATAGTTAAATATAACCAGTAATACTATAATGTGTTTTTTTCTAGTATCAAAGCAAAAAGAAAGCTGATGAATTTATTTTCTTGTATTATTTTATTACGATCAAGTTAAAAAGCCCTGGTTGTTTATTCATTGTGTTGTAAACGATTCTCAACTGAATCAACTAATGATTCAGCTGCATCGTGTTCAATTTAATTCTATTCATATAGCAATATTTGTTTCAGCTCATATTCATTTTTCAGTGGCGCATGTTGTCGTATTTGTTGAAAAAGTTCGGGTGTGTAAGTGTGCGTATGTGAGTATGAATAAGATACAAGCATTGATACAGACATCCACCTACATTCACTCACACTCTTTTTTTTTAAGTTCCACTGTTCATTCTGTCAAGAGTCAATTAATGATTTTGAAGAACGACAGGAAGATCAAACAATTGATCACTTTCAGCTAAGCTATTTCACCTAAATATAGAAAAAATTTATTCGATAATGTCATAAATTGCTTCGATTGAAGAGAAAAAGAATTAAAAATTCATGTCCTTTTCCAGATAACTTTCCAATAGCGGTCATGTGATTAGAGAAAGGATGGAATTCGGTTACTCGATTATTCTTTCTTTCAAACTCTGCAGAAAAAAACAGCTATATATCTCGGGCGTGAAACATAGCGCGAGATTTATAAATATTCAAGAGAGAGAGAGAGGTGAGATATGAGCGTTTATATTGGGTCTATATCATATGAAGAAGACAGAGAAGAAGTAGGATGCTCAAATGCACAGATACACGAATTATTTTGAATGGAACGAAAACTCTACAATTCTAATGTTTTTACCTTAAGAATAGCCAATATATAGTTGATCAAGATGAAACTTTCAACAAATATATTACAAAACTTCAGTTACATTTTGATGAAAATTGAAAACTCGCAAGGTCGAATTATTGCAAAGACATTAGGATAACAAGGTTATTTGTCAGCTGTACAAATGATTTTGAGCGCCTGTGTATATGAGTGATGATGAGAAAGCAATAGAGAGAAAAGGAAGCAAGCAAGTCTCCATCTTGTCTCTCTTTACTTTTACGAACGCATGAATTGTCTTTGATTTTAATCGTGTATTGTTTCTGCTTACCTGTTTCATCCTATATCTTATACGCTATTCGACTTAGCCAAACGTAACGTTGTATCGTTTTTGACACACTTTTTTACTTATATTGGAAGGTTTGAGAGCTAGAAAATTCACCCGAACGCCATGTGACGCAACTTATCAAACTATTTATGATATAAGAATGACTTTTTTGGCTGAAGTCTTGATTGTTCTTTTCTGTATGTGTAATCGTTCTAAGAAAGAGTCAAGTTGCCACATCAAAACAGGTGCTCATAAACTCTACAGTAAGTTAGGAACTGTTCAAGAATATTTAAGTTGTTATTCGCATTGAAAGTCAAAAATAAATTGGCTATTTTGGAGAGGATTAAATTTCGCATCAAATGGTATATCATTCAACATTTTTTGAAAAACTCACAGTTAGAAAAATTAAAATACGATTTTTGAAAAGTTTAAAACTCAGTTTTCGATACCAAAACACAATTAAAAGTGAAACAAATGTTAAATTCGTAGCACGCTTGATAAATGGCACCTAAGAATGCATTCAGATCTGTCCAAATTGAAAAGATTTTTTTCAAAAATTTGATCAGCAAAATGTCCCGTTACATGGAGGAGCTGCATTAATTTCTTGTAATTGATATGAATTTATTTTCCATTAAGAGTCGTCACGTTAGTATGTTTTTCTCTTCTCTGAGATCGCAAATATCCAGTGAAAATTTTTAGCGAATAAAATCGATTATGATTTGCATGTTGTTTCGCAATAGTCATGATGAAAATTCTCATATAACTGACTTCGTCGTGATTTTAATCAGTTTTTTTTATAATGTTCAACTGGTTTGTAAACGATAAGGTGAGATACAACTAAATAGAGACCTCTGTATATTAAAATTGACCAAAAAATCAATTATAATCAGATTTTTTCCATGGGAATTATCTGCTCTTACTCTATATTACAGGTTGATCTGCTTCAATCTTGTATTACCAGTTAATCAATTTGCATATATTCTTACTTTTTAATGGATTATAATAATATACATTAAAGAAAGGCGCTTTTTTCACTATTCGAACCCAAAACTCTAATTTTTAATAATTGTTTTGGATTGCTTGTGTGTAGAAATCATGATATTGTCACCACATTAAACTTCGACAACCAGAGTAAAGTTGGAACTGGTATATGAGTTGTTTCAAATTGAGATGATGCTATTCTACCAGAAATTGATTAAAAATAAAAACATCAATTTAAATTAATTAAACCATTTTAATCGATATAAATCAATTGTATGCACATTTTTATCTGTTTCTATGTAATAGTTCTGTGCATATGAAGTGATTTTGTAATTGGTATCCTAGCAGGTTGTACTGATCTCATGTGTGCCTTCTGCTTACGAAAATAACCAGTTTCACTTCTTTACTACTTGTTGATATTGATTAAACATGATTATTGTTTTGCATGACCTTGATATTGATTAAAACGAATTCTAACTGAATTATTTTATTTAAACAATATTTTGGACAATGCACTTATATTGTTCATCGTCATGTAAATCGTGTTAGTTCTAGAACTTCTATCCTAATAAATATTATATGACATTTTTATCAACCGTAGTTATACTAGCATTAAATACTCCGATCAAAATGGCTTGTATTAGTACAAATCATGCAATTCTGCATAGACCTTACTGATATTCCTTAATCTCTTGAAATTTGATTGAACAAATTAATATCGAATAATAGTTAATATCAAATTACGACTGAGATAATCAAGAATAATCGATGTGATAGACTGTTTTTTCAAATGATTTTAATCGAATTATTCTGCAAAAGTGCGAAGTCGCATAGCAACATTGAAATTTGTAGACGAGCAATCAAAAATAATCTTGATTTTTTTTTGGGTATATTTTTCACTGCGTGAGAGATGCCTTTTTTATTTCCACCGTAAAAAATGCCTCATGACTAAATAAATATCGCACACACAATCGTTGATTAAATGGTTTTTCTTTTATCATTTATTATTATATGATCAGAAAAAAAGGAGAAAAGGATAATTTGAATGCATGCAGGACTCAAGGTTGTATATGCATAGAAAGGCGTCATTATGAAAAAATGTGCATGATGTTGCTCTCCATTGACGATGATATACATCGTTGCCTACGAGAAAAAAAAACACTCTCTAAATGCAAAAAATCGAATTTATCTCTCGCGTCATGCATGAAAAGAAAATATTTTTTTGCAAAATTATCCTTGCTAGGCAGTCAATACGTATATAACGTCGAAACACAACTGTGCAATTATACTATTTTATTACTCATTGATATTCATTCATCATTTTCTCCTTAAGTGCTAAAAGTAGTAATCAGTAACAATGACGAAATTCTGCACAATAGTTTATATCATGGTTTTTCTGGTGTTGGTAGCAGCAAGTTACATGGCACTAGAGACTCTTCTTGAAGATGAAGATGTTCAACGCTTGTCCCGTGGCATACCCGACAAACATGAGATTTCTTCGACTACCACACAGTTTTAGGCCTTAGTCGAGAGCTTATAATCAATTTCAAAACTTTGTCTCAAATTGAAAAGAATATTTGAATAGTCATTTCCTCTACCAAACAATCATTCAAAGACTTCGTCTGATTCGAAGCAAAAATTAATCGTCCATTATATCATCCGGGAACACTCTATCAAGAAATAATTCATATTAACCAATTATTCAACTAGTTTATTCGATTTGAAAAGAACATTGATAGACTATAGTATCATCGACGAAGACTCGATCAAAGAATAATTCAAACAAAATAAATATTCAAATATTTTTCTAAATTCGAAGCAAAAGTTTGTAGTAGATTATATCATCGCAGCACACTCTGTTAACGAATACTTCATAAAAAAGGGCTATTCAAATATTTTGTTCAATTCGACGCAAAATCTGTAGTCGAGTATATCTTCGAGGAACATTCGATGAAGGAATACTTCATACGAAACAATTATGCAAATATTTTGTTTAAGTCGAAGCAAAGGTTTGGAGTTGATGATGTCATCAAGGAACACGCGATCAAGAATAGCTCTTAACAATCAATTATTCATACATTTTCTTCAATTCGAAGCAATGATTTATAGTTGATTATATCATCTAGGAAGACTCGATCAACGAATAATTCATAGGAAACAATTATTCATATGTTTTGTTCAATTCAAAGCAATCTCTTATATTTGATTGTATCCTTCAGGAACAATTGAACAAGGAATGATTCATAGTAAACAATTATTCATATGCTTTGTTCGATTCGAAGCAATCCATTATAGTTGATTGTATCATTCAGGAACATTCGAATAAAAAATGATTCATAAAAGATGACAATTCAAATATTTTGTTCAATTCGAAGGAAAGATTTATAGTCGATTATATCATCGAATAAGAGTCGATCAATGAATAATTCATAGTAAACAATTACTCATATGTTTTGTTCGATTCAAAGCAATCCCTTAAGGTTGATTATATCGTCTAGGAAGACTCGATCAATGAATAATTCATACCAAACAATTATTCATATGTGTTGTTCGGTTCGAAACAATCCCTTATAGTTGATTATATCATCCAGGAACATTCGAACACGAAATAATTCATAAAAAATGACTATTCAAATATTTTGTTCAATTCTTAGCAAAGATTTGTATTTGATTATGTAATCGAGAAACGCCTGATTCAGGTAGATTCTATATATGTAATATACTCTCATCAGGCATTCCTCGGTGATATAGTGAATTCCAAATGTCTGCTTGAAATCGATTAAAATACTTGAACAATTTTTTATTATGAATTATGCCGTGATCGTATGTTCCTTGCTGGTATAGTCAACTATAAATCTTTGCTTGAGATTGAACAAAATATTTAAATAACTGTTTATTAGTAATTATTCCTTGATCAAGTGTTCGTCGATGATATAATCGTCTAGAAATTTTGGCTTCGAATTGAGAAAAGTATTTGACTATCTACTCTTATTATTTGTTTATCTCGAGTTTATTTCAATAAGTTAGTGCCAATCATTGTTTCTTTCAAGTGAGAAGCATATTTGAATAGCATGTTTAAGCCAGGTATGTTATGCCAATATAGACTATTGATGATGATCCAGCGAGAGTATCCCTGATAATGCATACCATCATTCATAGTTTCTTCTATGAGTTAATTACCATTTATAGAAGAAAGTGGTAGACGCTAGCCAGAGACCTTTGTCTACCGTGGTAGACATTGCTGATATATGATCTCATACTGTATATCCAAAAAAAAAACGTCTCATTATAATGTATGAACTAGCCCTTGATTGCATTTCTGAAGCATTAAGAAGAAGATGCATAATGTGTCAGTTTAATTCCGTAGAGATTTCACTAACAGTTTTATTTTATTTGTAGGATATATGGTACAAACGTCATTTCACAATCCGAAATGGGACGGTACCATCAATTATTCTAAAAAGCAACAAACATTATTTATTAGTTAGTTTTCTCCTTTTATCTTTTCACTATACTATCTTCCTTTATTTATATTCTCGCAATCTGTTTTTTTTCTCTTATTACATACTCAATATTTTTTTCTTTTATTTTTTTTCTATATTATTCATTATTATTGATCTTAATAAAACTTACCTAAAACATTTCGTTTGGCCTCTTAAGGACAACAGCAAATATCTAGAATAATTATGAACAATGTACAATTGTCTTGTTTTTGTTCAAAATCATGCATTCATCAAATTATTGTGCCATTGAGAGTACGAATATTAGTTTTTAGAATATATCTGCAATATAACTAGAAGAGCTTTGAATTGCCACAAACTCGTTCAATCTGTTGAGGATAATAGTATCATTAGAAACCTGTTTATGCAGCATTCGTGTTCGCTTCAATTAAAGAATAACGATTCTCTCCATGTTTCAAGCACAACTGTAATGCACAGGCACAATCTTGTTCTATTATCTAGCATTCGAATGCAGACTCCTTTCAGGCACCATATAATTTGAACACTTGATAGATATCATCAAATCGAATCAGATCTTAACTCAAGACTAAAGCAAGTTTTTCACCCAAAATAACAAAATGGCATAATAAAATTGACTTGCTGAAATTTTCTTCAATTATCTTCAAGATTAACAAAAGGTTTCGATTGTTCGTTGTTCGCTTTGGTAGCTCTTGCAACTACATCTATTGAATAAACAATAAAAACTAATGATGTTGTCTTTGATTTAATGTGCTGCCTTCTGATTCTATTCCATTCAAGTTTTAAAGAGATGAAGATTCATGAGATGGTGTTGGGGATTCTTAATCTAAAAGAGATCATTACGGGCTTCAGGAGTTCATGAGGAATTTTAATTTTGTGACCAATTCAAAACAAAAGAAACGTGTGTAAAAAACGTATCGAGCACACAAGAGATAAAAGCTGTATAGCGATAATTGGTATAGGATTTGACGCACAGTGCACAGAAAAAGGGAGTCAGGAGCTATCTCTTCAATTACTGCATCTAAAAACTTGATATTTTGTGTAGTTATGCTTCGTACTTTATACTAATCATCTGTGCTTATTTAGCTTCTTTTACTCGTAAGCTTTTCGGAAAATAGGTTTTTTACTAAATTTTTCAACAAAATCGTGAAGTTTCCTGATGTCACGGTGAATGTTGACTGTCGAGTTTTGATTTTATATTTTGAATAAATAATCTCCTTAATGTGACTAGTTCATTCTGAAAGTTTCAGCCTTTTTCGTTACTTCTGTTGTGAGATACACATAAGAACAAAATTTGCTTTTCACACACCTAAATTTTGAATATGCATATCTCATGACAGAAGGAACGAAAAAAGTTGACACTTTCAGAATAAACTAGTCACGTTGAGAACATTATTTCTGCAAAGTTTCAAGTCAAAACTTGATGGTCAACTTTCAAAGTGACCTGAGAGGGACTACAAGGTTTTTCTTTTTTTAATTCAGTGAAAAATTCTATATCATAAAAGCACATGGAGTGGATGGTGATGTAGCGAGTTTAGTTCTTTTCTTCACTCAGACACTGTCACCCACCCTTTTCAAATTGTTGACACTCACAATACAAGCTATTGATATTATTATAAGACACTGCTAGTTAAGGATTAAATTTCCAAAAATCAGTTTTTTTTCCAACATTCAAGAGAGCTTTCGGAATACTTTAGTGCTTCATCTTACTTGTCGATTCTATGCTTAAACGTCTCCAATAAATCATTCATTTCAGAAAGACACTCATTGTTTTTTGTATTTCCCAGTATGCATTGGCAAATATTTCTTCTCGACTATAGTTACCTTGTTTTATCAGTAATTTGGTAGAATGTATTAGGTACCAGAGATGGACGAGCCGCGGTGTAAAACCGCCCCGTCCCGTCCCGTCTCGCCCCGCCCCGCAACGGGGCGGGGCGGTGACGGTGCATGACGAAATTTCACGGTTTCCCCGCCTTTGTATAACCTTGATTTCTTAAATATACTCAGATCTTTAGAGACATCTTTTAAAAATTTTAAAAATTTTTTCACACTAAACTAATCAGTAAAAAAAACTTGTTAGCGCAGCTCCAGAGGAGCTAAAACGTGGAACTCACATATATTTTTTTAATTTTTTGTCTTGATGCCTAATTTTTAAATTGTAAAATACCTTTTTTCCGAATACGTATGAAATCATTGATATATTACATAAAAACTAGATCCTTTTATGCGCTGTTGCTGAGGACTGTCATGGTGGGGGTCAGGGTTGCCGGATCGAAAATTTAAAAATCAGAAAAATTTTTCTAAAAATCGGGAAAATGTCGGAAGGGTGTGGGTATGGGTGTGGGTGTGGGTGTGGGTGTGGGTGGTAGAGAAGACCCACACCCACCCACACCCACACCCACACCCACACCCACACCCATGCTTAAATAACTAGTCTATATATTTTCGATAGCTTCAATATCCTTTATCCTGCTTCTGTTCATCTTTTCGAAGCAATATCGGAAATGATATTTCGTAAAGAATTAAAGAAAATATCGATTACACAGTTTACTCATGATTAAGAAATCTACATAAGTCATTTGAACAGGATCACATTATTTTTATCAAAAATGCTATAACCAACTTGACGAAACAATAGAATCAGCATTGTAAATTCATACACACATGCATTTCACAAAACTTGTGCAAAAGAAACTAAGACTTATTCTGTATAATGTTCGTTTTTGTTCATACTTTTTTATTAGCTCGAATACTCTTCAAAATATCAGGTTGAGGTAACAGATATTCATAAAAATGTCCACAAGTATAAACAGAACTCATTCCGATTTTCAATTCTGCAACAGCTAAATTAGTACCCATACGATTATGATTAGTTTTATTATATCTGTGATGAAACAAAAAAAGCTCAAAAACGAAAATATTCTTAATTATCAGTATAGTAAACGAACAGAGAAAGTTAGTTCATCGTGATAGAAAACTGAATCTTAATTGTCTGTAAAACATAATAGTTTTATTGGAGGATATGCTTTCAAATCACTGCAGTGTGGTTTGTTGAGTTCATGACGCTTCACTACCCGATAATTATGGTGAAATAGATCGCAATATATGTGTGGTATCGCGTCATGGTTAAATTATTCCGAAATGTCCTAAGAACTTGAATTCACAAACAAGACTGCGAAAACCGAAGGAAAATTAGGCAGTCGGAAAAAATCGGAACGTTGGAAAGTCGTTGGAGAAACTTTCAAAAACTCGGAATTTTTCCTGCCGTATCGGAAGATCTGGCAACCCTGGGTGGGGTGTCTGTAACAGAGACCGAAACGAGTCAAAAAAATTCAACTCGACTCGACTGAACCATTCAGTCGACTCGGCTCGACTCGACATGCATCTAAAAAACATTTGACTCGGCTCGACTCGACTCGACTCGAGCCGAGTCGAGTCGAGCCGTCGAGTATCGATTCAAAATCGAATGTTTA
The DNA here is from genome assembly GCA_905250075.1 of Rotaria sp. Silwood1. Taxonomy (NCBI): domain Eukaryota; kingdom Metazoa; phylum Rotifera; class Eurotatoria; order Philodinida; family Philodinidae; genus Rotaria; species Rotaria sp. Silwood1. The sequence continues at coordinate 37,364 of CAJNOP010000270.1, forward strand.
GAAGTACATTCTTAATATCAAGAATGAGAAGAAATTTAGACACACATTTCACTTGTATCATAGTGTTGAAACATCCATGTCGGACCACACGAAAAGGAAACCGTCAGCTTCAGGAAATTGCGACAATTTCTTGAAAGCAGTATTTGAGATTTGGAGATCTCAGATTTTTTTTGTCTTCCCATTAAAATCCTGTCTTTGTCGCTCAAAGATGGTCGGAAGTCATCGAAAAAGTCCTTCGCTCTCTCCACTTGATGTACTGCTTGGATTTTCTATCGATTTTCGGAGGTTCTCTGTCAGAAACAGAAATTTTCTACAAGTTTTCTACTCGGTTTCAGAGCTTGGAATTATCGTCTCGAATAATTCTGAATCATTTTCTTGCGCGATTTCGGCAATACTGCAGGCCGATTTCTTCTCCCCATAAATGTTCCAAGACTATTCGAAACGGTCCTATTGGATGGAATGGTTAACATATTTCATCGATTTCAATATTCTAAATATGATCAAATATTTGATCATATAAACATCCATTCTGTTTTGATCATCTTTTTGCGATAGATAATGAAATAATGCAATACACTACTAAATCTGTTGCACGTCGCATGCCGATCACTTACATAGGCTGACGATCAATCAAGTCATTGCATTCTAATTAATCTTTGAACAGTTAATAATGCATTGAATACAATGAAAGCTAGTGTATATCATTCATTGTAGTTTATTTAGCGTCGTCAGTTCATCACTGTCTATTCATTTTAATGCTTTGTTCAACCTATTTATTGAAATGAATTAACATTGTCTCATCTCGGTTCGTCTAACGATGACGATGACTAATATTGAGAAACAAATGATAGAATTATGAAGAAATTTTTAAAAAGTCGAATCGTTGGGGTCAAATTCGACTCGACTCGACTCGACTCGACACATTTCTCAAACTTCGCATTCGGGCTCGACTCGACTCGGCGTGAACCGAGTCGAGTCGAGTCGATTTGTCGAGTACTCGTCTCGTTTTCGGTCTCTGGTCTGTAATGGAATGAAAGAAGGGGGAGAGTCGCCAAATCTCGAACTTAACACTTACAATCACTATTTTCTTCGAAAATATACGTGAGTTCCACAAAATGAGTGGTTGTATTATAATTGCCTTTCATTTTCATATGTTTTTTTTTCTATTTCGGAACGATGTTTACTTAGGGTATACCAAAAGTTCTGATCACAGTTTTTAAAATTTAATAAAGCAATAAATATTGAATATTTTACTAAGGCGATATATAGTATAACGTCTCGTCTTTAATAATATATAGAGCAACTCTCTCTTAGACTTAGTTCTAACATCCTTTCAGACTAAATCTATAATTTTACAGACAATGCAAATATTATTAATTCTTGTTCAATGGTCAGGTACATTCTGGAACTTTCTATTGGTCACTCTCTCGTCACGTTTTATGACGTCATGTTCTAGAATATTACATTTCGATAGTATATATAAATGAGAGGTCGTTCGCTGTTAGTTCATTTGTACCGTACTCGACTTAAAATCGTAATAGAATTTGATTTCAATCTTAAAAGAAGACATTAAACATGACTGATGAATTCAATCGATATTATATCAAAATTCGAGCTATTTTGGGAATAGATTCAAAAACAATCTTTGACGAACTTACAGAGGCATTGGGACCTGATGCTCCATCATATCCAACAGTCAGAAGATGGGCGAAACGTTTTCGTGAAGGAAGAGACGATGTCACTGATGATCCTCGATCTGGTCGTCCGATTTCGGTACTTACAGATGAAAATGTTGAACGCGTTCGACAAGTTATCGAAGATGATCCACACTCAACTTATGATGATATTATGGGTGAGACTGATCTATCACGTGGTACAATAGAACGAATTATTCATGATCGTCTAAAGATGAGAAAAGTTACATCACGTTGGGTTGCTCATCAACTTACTGACGAACAAAAACAAAAACGACTTAGAATTTGTCGTCAAAATTTAGAGAAATTTAGAAATGGAACATGGCATTTATGTGATGTTATTACTGGTGATGAGACATGGATTTATCACAGGCAGATTGGTCGAAAGTCAAGCAATGCTACTTGGGTTGGCGAAAATGAACTACCAAGAACCATTGTTCGTCGGAATAGATTTGAACCTAGAACACTATTTTGCTTCTTCTTCAAATCCACTGGTTCTCTTCTCATACACAAAGTAGATAAGGGCAAGACAATCGATCATGACTACTATATTGATAATTTTCTTATACCTGTTATCAATGAAATAAGAAAAAAGGAAAAGTCATCACGTACTACATATAAAATGCTTCATGATAATGGTCCTCCTCATACTCATCCAGATGTTATTGATTATTTAATGGAGGAAGGAATCGAAATCATTCCACATCCACCATATTCACCAGATCTCGCACCGTGTGACTTTTGGCTAAATGATTATATCAAGAACAAGTTGACGGATCACACAAACGAAGAATCATTAGCTCAAGAGGTTTCCACCATAGTGAAGAATATTCCAATAAACGAGTTTAAAAAGACTTTCGATAAACTGTTAGAAAGAATGAAACTTTGTATCGAAAATAATGGTGATTATTTTGAGCATTTAATAAAATAAAATAACGAATGTCTCTTCGTTTCTGTATTGTGGTTTTATGTTGGCATGATCTTTTCTTGGCTATAAATACTATAGATTTAGTCTGAAAGGATGTTAGAACTAAGTCTAAGAGAGAGTTGCTCTATATATTATTAAAGACGAGACGTTATACTATATATTGCCTTAGTAAAATATTCAATATTTATTGCTTTATTAAATTTTAAAAACTGTGATCAGAACTTTTGGTATACCCTAAGTAAAATATGCCTTGTCATCTCATGAAATGAAATAGCCAGTATGAACATTTAATGAAAAATTTGTCAAGAAATAGTTTTTGAAAACATATTTTTCGGACGGGGCGGGGCGGGACGGTAACGGTTTCAATGCTGAACAGGCGGGGCGGCGGCGGCGGTGCGGAACGTTATCAGCGGAACGGGACGGGGCGGTGACGGTGCAACCTTTTTGCTGACTCGTCCATCTCTGTTAGGTACAAACTACCGATTTCATCTTCGGTATAGATCTTCATCTTTATAGTCCAACAGTTTTCCAAAGACTGCTGGGCGAAGATCTTCACTTCATCAACACACACCAAGTCCCATCCTTGACATGATCCTAAAATATTGATATGATTGTATTGTTCTCTTTTACGCAAATGGCAGTAGATTCGAGTTGAGTGTAAAGATTAGATGACAGTACGAATACACTACGAAACAACATATAGGTAATGGATGGAAACGACAGATGTCATTCATAGAAGACTTCTTTGATAGAAGTTCTTCAAACACAATTCATTTTCCTATGGATAAAATGGAATTCGATCTCAAATAAAAAGCCGATCGGATAGAGAAAAAAACTTTTATACAAACAAACTAAGATTATTGTATTGTGGAATCGAAATCTAGGAGCGTTTCAAACATCGTACAGTTTATTTTGAGTAAAACACAAAATAGGGTCTAAAGCTTACATGATTCAATAAGTACATTAGATGAATATGAATCTTTATCAATATGTTGCCTAAATTTATTGATTTATTCGTTTCCGTCAATATGATCAAAATGATTCTTCATTGTACGAGAAAAAGAAAAGAAAGGATTTATAAGAAAAATATACACAAGACAGCCAAAAACAGTAACAAATCGTCGTTCTAGGCTAATAAGCTAGAAGTAATAGTATGCATCTGACATTTATTAGCGAATTTTCATTTCTTGTAGCCAATTCAACAGTGCCAGTATTGTTCGAGATGCTTGAAGTTTTAACTTATTTTTACCGCTAATAATCTCTCTCTGCCTTTAGATTGTTCTAGTTCTTTGTCGATATTACTGATGTCGATCGTTACAGACTCATTTAGATTCCTCAGTTCAGTAGAAGAAGAATTCTGCATTGTTGTTGGCGATTCGATCTTGGACAAAGAAATAGAGGCATTTTCATCTTCCTCAATACCATACATTTTTGCCCAAAATGCTAGATCTTCTAAGGAATTTTGATGAGTAGAGATGTTGAAGATCAATTCATCATAGATCCGTTCGATTTCGTGTGTATAATGTCGTAAATGCATCGTCCTAATGAATATGAGGAGAATCTCTCGAATTTGTTCCAGACGTTGTTTTTCTACTTGTTGACATTGAGTAAAGATTTGTTTCGCTTTCTCACGATATATTTGTTTAGTATTCTCAAGAGTTTGTTCGGCATGTACGACTTTCTCTTGGAGTCGTTTCATTTCAGTTTCGCATTCAGTTTGAGCATCTGATTTGCTAAGTCGCTTTATTTCGCTAGAAGTTTCATCATGAATCACTTTTTCAACTGCTCTGTTCGCATTCAAGAGAGCTTGTTCTGCACGACGAAGTCGGTCACGTAGTTTATCGAGGTTTTTCTTCGATTCAGCTACAAAAGCATGAGCATGTTTAAAGAGCTTTTTGAATTCACGAAATCGACAATGTTCAAAATGACATCCAAAATTGACACGTACGTAAGTCTCATCAACAAGTGTACGGTAGTTGTTAATCACTGCTTTTAAAGCATCACAACGATTATTGTCGATACGAGCTAAATGTTTTGCAATACGGATCGTATCGAGTTGAGTACGTTGTGTTGTATGATATGATGAAATTCTCGACTGATTTTGAAAATGTTTGGTCCACTTTTTACTGAATAACAAAAGAGTTTGAGCACGTGTTCGATCGATTTCACAGTAATCTTCCATCATACGAATCAGATCTTGAGCCATTTCGTAGCCTGAAACAGAATGTATCACAATGGATATTATGATTAATAGTTTACAAGAAAGAATAACAGCAAGTACTTACCCCCATTCAAACGTTCGAGAGCGGCTTGAAAATTTTCATCATCAAAAAAGTCTTTGCCTGCATAAGGATCAAGTTCGTCATGTTCGCTCTGGAAACCACTTCGAACATTGACGGCTATCGTCTCCCCCAGTCCAACACAACTTCTAAGATTCATTGGAGCACTGATCTTGCCTATCATAACACTTTCTAATTCAAAATTGAACTAACTATGAAGATGTAGTTTTCTGTATGCAGTTGAATTTGACTATTAATCGAAAGACAAAAATGGCAAAATGTGCAGGGATTCTTTATATATACACTGTCCGCCTACGCTTTTCTTCTTACAATGGAAAGAATGTGAGAGATGATTCATCCATAGAAACAAAAATGATTGCGCAATACAGTGCAATGGAAGATGAATCAATATTTTGAAACTTTCTTAGTTTCGATTGGAATCTATTCAAAAAATTTTAACTACGATTTCTCATTTTTTTTTCTCTTTATATCAAGAATTAAATATAATCGTACGACTATTTGTTTTTTGTTACGCCCACTTGATTTGCCTACGCATCTGAAGCAATGATTCACTATTGGAAACCACCCATACACTCTTCAATGCCACGTTAATATACCGTGTCAAAAGTTTATTAATCATAGTTATTGATACTTTTCTCTTTCTTATATATCGTCAATAAAGTTTCATTTTTCCACTTGATAATCCTTGAACACTTCTGTAGATAATTCAATGTTAGGGTGTAGGTGTGACTATACTGTTCAACCATATCTAAAGCCTACCTAAAAACTGAATCCTATCCTGCATAACTACCAGTTTTGTTAAAGTTAAAAGAACAATTAATATCAAATTACTATTAGCATAAAAAAGTTGTTAGCACAACTCTTTCGAAATTAAAATGTTAAAAACGGTAGTAGCTGCTTTTGTTAATCACAGGAATCTTTTTGTATTCTATTGGTTGAGGGACACTTTTCTTCAGCACCTGTTCAATTAGCTCTCCAGAAATCCGATCTTTTATCGTAAATCAAATAATATCTGTCACAGCCTGTCATAGGGGATGACTCAATCCAAATTCCTAGCATCTATACTTCAAGTCTCCTTTTAGATTGTGTTTCACGAAAGCTATTAATCAATCATATGTTCATTTATATATTTCTTATGCTACAATTTGTTGTTTAAAATGTAATAAACTATTATTCAAGTATTAAAACAGAACTGATAATAATAATGACCTGCTCACAAAAAAAAACAAATTTCCGTTTCTATGACACATCAGTACAAGAGACAAGTGTATAGTTCTGTGAACAAATCTTTACTTTTCTTTCTAGTTGAACATACTAGAATAAACAGAGCAATAAAAAATTGTATCTGCAGTATAAATATGAAGCTTAATCATAATAATATCAAAAATAAGTAGACAAATATTAAAAATTCTATTTATTTTGGTTATGAAGAAATCTTTTCATTGTGAATGTTAGTAGCATAAGATTTTCAATAGTCTGAAGTTTAAGATTTTATGCATATGCCTACCTTGTTTTAGTATTTATATTCATTTAATAAATAGAAGATCTTTCTCTTTTCTTGCAAAAGCAAAAGCAAAAGCAAAAGAAAACATTTCTATTTCTGCTATATTTTAGACGAAATAATATATGTTTACTTCTACAGAAGACGATATATAATAAGAAAACTTGATCAATACTTTCAAAGGCTACAATAATTATCAATAATGATATTATCAATATTTAAATTAGTGTACATCACTAAAATTGTAAATCAGTTTCAAAAGATTCTTTGTTTGTTTTTACCTAAAACTATGAGAAAGGAGAATGCACAACATCAAATGACTTGGTTAATATCAGATATTCAAATTCTATGGATATATTTATTTGAAAACCGAATATGAATCATCGACTATTTTCTTCTAGAATGACATTTACTACAAAAGACAAGAATCTGTACGTTGGCTTGATTTTCGTTGAGCAGTATAAAAGAGAAACATTTTTCTTCGTTTTGTTTTAACTGTCGATGTTACACAATAAATGTTACAGGGTTTGTATCGACCAATGTTTGAAAATCAGAATATTGCAAGAGTTATTATAATGCTATTGTTCAGAATGGAATTTGTACTAAAGTAAGGGAATCAATCATAGTTCATTGAAATTAATATATTATCTTTCATCCAATACATGCTTCAAGTTCCGCTTTTTCCTTCGCATTCGTTGAGTGTCATTTTTTTTCTAGATGAAAGTACATTTTTATCAGGAAAACGCTTGTAAAATGAAAAAGAGAAAAATTTACATTCTCGAACTTTTAAAAATCTTATATTCATCTTTTAGTCGTTCAAAAAATTTTCTTGCATCATACCTCCTTCCTTGCTTCTGCTTTTCCTCTCTTTCATATTGCTGCTATCAGCATTCATCGTTGAAAAATGAGCTTCTTGAATTGTGAGTGTGGGTGTAGATATGATATTCAACCAATCTTGCATCTTAAGTATCGCAAACAAGACAAACGTAAAAATCTATAGACATTCAGAACAAAACTTCGCCCCTAATATCAGTTTTATCATTTGAAAAAACTCACTAGAGTCACTAGTGATTATATGGGTCTGAAAATATTTTTAGACTAGTCAGGTCAGAGTGTTCTAGTATCTCTTGATTGCTTGCAACTCTTCTACACACTCACGATCTTACTGACACATATGGGTGTGACATATCCACACTCCACATAGAAACTTCATACTCGCATCCGAGAGGTCCAATAATGGAGAAAAGTAAAAAATAATACATGAACAGTCTCTATCTTATATTCGTACTTTTAAGCAAAAGAAAGTCTAAAATATGAATGAATGACAGATTTCTATATTTAATAGTTGATATTTCCCACTTAGTACTATTAAACTTCAGAAAAAGTCGAATCTAAAGCAGCCATACTGTTGTCAATAGGTTTCAGCAAAGTTTTGAAAATTCACTCACTGAAAAAAATTGATGATTATATTAAAACATTGATATGAATAATCCGCATAGTATCGTGCTTCTATACGAAAATGTGCATACCTTACACATTGAATATATCTGTCAAGGCATGTCATGGGCAGCTCATAGTTTAATTTGTTAGTTTCTCTGTAAAAGTGATCATTTGATCCGAACATGGTCAATCTTTTTGACAAACAATACCAAACATTCCATTGTAAGATTCACATAGATGAAGAAGAAACATTTATAGGCATGAGTCCTTCAAAATTTTCTCTCGTAGCAATAACGCTCACCATATGAGCTAAGATTCATTTATAACAACTAAGAACCAATTTGCAAGGCCTCTCCATCAGATACCATCAATTTTAGTCTGTATAATTTTCGTCTCAAACAAAAACAAAGCTTCTAATCTGGTCTATGTTAGCACATTGCTTATTTTCTTTTCGTACGAATCAATGTCATATAAAGAACAAATCAAGAGAGATAACTCATTGTTGAACATCACATAGCGGATATTTATCAAAAGAAAACGTCATTTGAAATTTAAAAACCATTGCAAATGATATTTCTAGTAAAACTGATAAAATCACACTTTCTTTTATTTGAACTCTAGACTTAAAATTCTAGAGAAAATCTATCTAATATTCGAATACTCAGAAAATCTTCTTAGCATGAATCAACGCTTATGTGTTGAATAATTTATTTTTTGAAATATATCATTAATTCTAACTAAAATTTATAATAATTCAAAGTATTGGGCATGGGAGTGATGTGGGTGAGACTGGCAGTTTTTTCTTTACGCCTACCTGTACACCCACATACTCACATCCTCCAGTAAATTTTTCTTCATGTATCTGTTGAGAAAAATGAAAAAAGATTTCACAAAGTAACAAAGTCAGTCAATATCGACATCAGATGATGCTAGATGGGTGTAGCCGTCGATAGGAAGAGGCAAACAGTCGTATCTCGCATCATACGTATACCAACACTCATACCAACACCTCACATTGGCCTAGCCATCCGTAACGCTTATATCAACTGATTATATTACTGCTTGCGCATTTTTTTACATGAAAAGATTATTGAGAAAAAAAAATTATTTGCCTAAAATCATTACTTGCAGTTTGCCCCTTATGATCAAGCACTTCGTCACGCTGAATTCCAACTAAACACAAAAGAAAGTATGTTTGAGTAGGTTAATTGATAGAGTGGCCTACACATTTTTTTTTTCGTGACGTTAATACAATTCTTTTACAGAGCCTCACGCGTCATTAGGTTTTATACGGTTTTATTTGCTTTTTATATGAGAATAAGTTTTGACGTCAATCGAATAAATTCCTAGAAATAATTTATTTGACTGTGACGTAAATGAAATTCACTGATCTGATGATTTTCTACATGATCGGTATGCTACTTGAATGACATTGTTACGGTTCCTTGTGGGTGCCTCGATCAGAATGAGAAAAACAACGTAAATGAAATTCGATATTCTTTCTTCTAATAACAATAAAAGGTCAACGTAACGATTGTAAAAGAAAACTGATCCATACATACATACATTCTAAAAGTAAATAGCATTTTTTTTTCTTACTCTATTCACATAGTCTAATATATAAATATGATCTAAAATCAAGCATGATATTCAGAAGCAAAGAGAAAACAGAATTATTCAATGATGAAGATAAAATTATTCTTCATATTAATCTCCTTCGTTCATGTTATTCGAAGCGAAAATAATATTGATTTATGTAAGTTTAATTCAAGCCATCAAGAACTTCCATCGATATGGGTCTATACAACAGTCGACAAAGTAAAACTTTGTTTTCAAAGTATACCAATGAACAACATTACAATTCATGAAACAATGAAACAATTATTTAACTCATTAGATTTTTACAGTTTCTTGAGTTTAGTTCGTCAAAGTAATTATCCTTATTATACAAATGTACGATTTCAAGAGGAATTATTAAACATTATGAATCAATCAAATACAAATATGTATACAAATGATTATGATTTTCACATGTCTATTGTAAATTCTTTTAAAAAGCTCAATGATTTTCATACACAATACAATGCACCAAATGGATATGCAAAATTTTAATTATTACTAACATTTATTCTGGAATTTCTACCATTAAGAAAACAGATTAAAATTAAAACAGGTATTAAATTATATTCTTCGATAGTTCAAAACGATATCCATATGAATTATAATGATAAAATCGTCACAAAGATTAATGGTGTCAATGCGTTAGAATATATGAAGCTATTTGCTGAACAATATTCACTTATGAGTAAAGATAAGAGTGCCAAATTGAATTCTGTTTTTAAAGAAAAATTTTGGTTGCGAAATCTTGCAGATTATCCATTACCAATCATCAACAATATAACATTTACCATTTTTGACAATGTTGAATCCACATTGTCTTTTCCTTATGTAGTAATTGTTACAAAAAAATTCGACAATCAAACTAGCCTGGAAAATGATAATCATTTTACAGGACCATCATCATTTGACAAAAGTACTGTTTATAAGTATGTGACTAGATCGGAAAAAATTAAATTGGTATCAAGAGAAAAAGAATGATACCTTTGATTTTGTTATAGAAGGTAACAATACGTATTATTATACTCATAAGCGAACAAAAACTGTTGTTATCAAGCTTGGTTCTTTTGGTGACGAAAATTTGGAAGACGTGAAAAAACATTAATTATTGATTTAATTGGAAATCATGGTGGTCATAGTTGTCTAGCATATAGTTTACTAAATTATTTAGTTCCCGAATATTCTAATCTTAGTGTCTTGTATGAACTAATAGACGCTAGAATAACTGAACCAGTAAAGACATTTTCCATGGCATTTAGTTTCTATCCAAATTCAATATTAGTTTTACGAACTGGTTTTTCATTTACAAACATGCAATGGATAGAACCATACATGAATTATACAAGAGGAAATTCGACAGATGAATATTCCATGAAATGGTCGATAAACTGTGATGGACAAGCATTTGGTGGAGGAAAATTTTGGATTAAAAATGTAACTAACACTAAATATTTTCAATCAATTTATGCTCTAACAGATGGTACATGTGGCAGTGCTTGTAGTTTATTCCTATCAAAATTAAAATTTGGTTCCAATTTTAAAAAGATTTTCGATATTGGTGGTGGATATGATGATAATGATTTATTTGAAAGTTCAAGTTATGCTAGTGGTAGTGCATTTAGTTGGAATGATATTACCACATATTACAATCTCGTTGGTGCTAATGATTGTTCTATTGACTACTTACCAACAAGTGCCTTTTTGAATTTGAATGTTTACAAAATATATATCAACTCAATCAGTAATGATTACCCAAGAGAATTTGTAAAGCAGCCAATTTGATATACGACTAAACAAATCTGATTATTTTAATATTCAACCAACTTTAGAAGCGATTGTACATTATGATAGTCGAACAACTGCACAAGTTTCGATAGCAACCAGTTCAACACAGAATATTATCTCTTATATATTTGTAGCGAAATTACTCTTGCAATTAATGAAGTAGACACTATATTCACTGTATCAAGTTGATTTATCACATTGAACAGCTAACATGAAATGTAATTAGTGATTTCTTCTACCGCGATTATTTTATATATGAAACCTCTGCCTAGCCGCTTTTACACAAAATAATAAAAATATAAAGCTTCATAGGTTTCAATTGATTTAGTAGGTTGTGTGCTTTGTATTGTAAAATAAAGACTTCGATAAAAACTACACTAATTCCATTTTGTCTAGAAAAAAATCATCATGCCTAAAAACTTCCATTCTTCTTTTGGTGAAACTTGAGAGTGACGTAAGACTGTTTACATTTTTCTTCTTCTAAACCATCGAACTAGAACGATCAAAAGACCACTGAGAAGCATAGCATTCCATCAAAGTCATGAATAGTCACAAATTAACTAGAAAAGATGATTCCAATACATGTCACTGAAAATCGTTTCAATTGTATATTGAAGTATGGTTTGTCTTTTTTCGACTTTTGTTTTTTGTGTCTGTACTTTATAACTGTGTTATTTTATTCGATTAATAGTTCGAGAATCGGCTGAATTTGATGTGAATAGAATAGAAAGAAATAATATATTTTTCGAGATAAAATTAAGTTTTTCCGAAAATCCTTTCTCTTCGAATATTCAGATCAATCACATACTATTTCACACATGATTTTTCTGATGCAATTATAGTTATTTGTGATAAGCTTTCCAAGAAATAAAATAGAATGTATGAGATTGGAGTTTGATATTCTCCTCTTGATTGATTCAGGTTTCTTTCAACTGTTGTACAATGAATAGAACATAAATAAATCACAAATCATGATCAGACTGCAGAAATCTAGAAAAATAGTATTGTATATAGACTCCTGTACTCTATTTGATAATTTAGAGTAGAATCAAAGCGATACATTCCTGAAAAGAAGAAACAAAAAAATTAAAAAAAGAGTCATGCCTAGTAGTTCTATAATATACAGACGATTCGATATGTAAGCTAGTATGACAGACTCTACCAAACTAGTTGGTTCCTTGTGCCACTTCTACACGTGGCTTTGCTGTTATCTTTACTATTCATATATCACCTGTAAAAGTGAAAACTTCACATGATTCGAGAAATATCACTTTCAGTCTCAATGTGCTTAATATAACTTCACATGCATATGAACATCGAGGATCACACCTGCACTCGCTTCCACATTAAGCACGTTATTAAAAGATTTTGAAGGGTGTGGGTATTGGTGCATGTGGATGCCGCTAAATAGAGAACCCACACACTCTGCACCAACACCCACACCCTAAAACGATGCAAAGATCTTCATCACAGAACTACATCGTAGTCCGAAGTTATTTTAACAAAGAAAAAAATTAAGTATTGCAGCTATACCTTGGCCTATAGGGTTGGATTGTTACCACTGATAGAGAAGTATTGATAGTTCATGTTCATCCAAAAAGGTTGAGCAAAACTGTTCTGAAGTTCTTTACTTCAACAAAAAAAAATTGTACTTTCTAGGAGCTTGCACGAAACAACATAGCATTAAAAAAGTCATCAACTGCCACATGCTGTTAGAGTATCATTCAAATAAATCCATATAAGGAAACTGATGATTATTTTGGTATAGTGACTTTTATTCCTTTCATGTTGTTTCTTGAAATTTTCAAGAGAGAATTGAATAGTGAACATGAATAAAATACTCTTCTTGGATGCCATTAACAGTGTCACCTAGAATACAGTATGTTTTGTGAATAATTATTTGATTATCGATAATTTGTGGCGGTTCGCGCCCATGTCTTATGTATATATAAAAGCATATGTGCTGAGCGTCACATTTTGGACACTTTTACCAAGTAGTATACGCATTGAGTAAGCATCACACTGATCCAATAGACAAGTAGAATCTCCAAGAATGAGAATTCAATTGGAGATAATCGATTGTTTCTGAGTAAAAATCTTCGTCTCTGATGATAGGCCATGTGAGCGAGAGACATCTATTGAATCAAGCATCGACTGGATTGTGTGTGTGTTTCGAAAAGAAGGTGACAGTGATTCATTAAACATGACATACTGTGTTTGTGTTTGTTTTCTCGAATATGATTAAGTGCGTGGAAATTGTCTTTTTTTTGCTCTCAAGGTCTTTCAGGGCGAATAAATTTCATCCAGAGACTAACCAAATGTATAGTTCAGTTGAGTTCGACCAGATGCTTAGTAGAGCGATTGTCAGGAAGTTCATCGATTATCAAACATATTGAAACTTACAAATCGAATATTTTTTCATATGATTTTGCTCACCTTACTTACTTTCTATATCTCATATGTCGGTTGGCTTTAGACGAATCTGGCTATTAATAGCTCGATGACAGTGCTAAAAGTAGATCTTGAAGAGAATATGTCGTTTTACAATCTTCTTGCCTGATGAGTGTGTGTTTTCAAAAAGAAAAAAGAATTCCATAGCTTTCACTTGAAATTCGGCTTCAATATTGATTCCATAATTATTATAATTCAGTGTAATATTCAAAGAACGAGAAAATATCCTTCTCGAAATATTCAATTTACTATTTATTTCGATTTTTGTGACTCTGCTGCTGCAAGTGGCTACTTATAGCAGTGCGTTATCCCGAGAATAAGAAACCCTTCCTCTCTGAAAATTTCAATGCATTCTAATAAGACGAGAGCTTTAATTAAGGCAGAGCTCCAGATCAAAAAGGTGTAGTTGTTTTTTTTTCGACGATACTTGTCAATAGGTCGAAGAGAAAATATACTATTTATGAGTTTTGATTATTAGGCCATGGGTACTAACTTTGTTGGGGATTTCTTCGTTTCACCCAGCTCTACTTCGAGCAACAATATGAAGACGCAACTTGTTAAACCGTTAGGGCAGTTATTGATCACATAAGTTTACAAATGTGTTACAAAAAAATCTCAGTAGACCACACCGATTAGTGACATGAATATCCTTACGAGCTCCATCTTTCTGTGATTTTTCGAGAACAGCGGGCAGAGGAAAAGTTTCACTGAGATCAAGTTTCTATAATGCTTTCTTCTAGGCGATTTTGAGACAATAACGGCTAAAAATGACCCCACTTTCGTTCCCGTGTCTCCGACTTACTACGTCCGATGGAGCTGAAATTTTTTTTACAGATACTGGACACTGCTTTGGAGGAAGTTTTCTTTTTATTTTCTTTCCTTCAAATAAAAAAAAACAAAATACGAGGTACACGATGGACAGCGTTTGTTTTTTTTCGACTAGGGCAAATTTTGTAAAATCTGCAGAAAATCACCAGAACAAGAAATTTTTGCGACGGAAAAATCCTCGCCCAAACAGTTTCTAGTATCCGTGGAAAAGGTTCAGCTCGATCGGACGTAGTGTATCGAAGAAACGGAGGCGATCCTACACTGTTTTATCGAAGTTTCGGCCTCAAGAAAAACGCGCAACGCTGTGAAATATAATATTTTGTACATCGCAGAATTTTTATTTCAGCAACAGAATCAATCAAAATTAATGGCGCTGAGCCACGTTAGGGAATCATGGTTGATCCTTGACGCAACTTTAGAACGCAAAATCACCGCTGTTATGAGGGAGTCTTTGATGTACAACCAAAAAATTACAGTACATGTTTTTCTGCTAGAGATTTTCAGATATACTAGTGATGAAAAACCGACATTGTAAAAGTTGAGTTTTTGGGTCCGAGCGAGGGAAGATATCCTTGAACAAGGATTCAATTCGTAAAGAAAAATAACTTTCTATCAACAAATATTCTTCTTATCATAACATTTCAATAGGATAGAACGGCACAATAAAAACAAAGGAAAAAGACGTATGTGAAAGAACTTTCGAGTATCGTTATTCATTTTTCTTTCTGTATAGAACTATTTTTCATGGCCCAACATTCAACAATGGCAATATTTCGTATTGCTACGATCAATGTTCACGGATTCATCAATCCGTGGACAGGTTTAAGTAATGCACAACCTTTGGCCTCAATACTTGCGCCACTCGAACTCGATCTGATTGCTTTAGAAGAAGCAACAAACGATACCGATTCGAGAATATTTCAGGATCATCTCTCCTTACCTCATTCGGTTTTTGGAGCAAGCTACACGTCTACCCATGGCAATGCCATTTTCTCACGTCATCCGATCGCATACAGCAAGAATACCATTTCGAATCATCGATGTCATGGTGGTACCAGAGCGATGTTACATATCAGTCTCGGTGGTAATCATCCTTTTGTTCAAAATCGAAGATTTGCCGTAACTCATTTAGATCATATCAATGAAGATGATCGAATAGTTCAAATGACTTCTTTTGCTCCGCATCGAAAAAATATCAATATTTTAATGGGCGATATGAATGCAGTGACACATGAAGATTACTCAGACAATTATTATCAACAGATTGTTTTCAGTAAACGAAAACAAGCTCGATGGGAATTACCGCGGTTCGATCTCACTCGTCTCATAACGACGAGTTTCGCTTTTCAAGATGCTTTTCGACAAGCTAATCCAGAACTGAAAGATGAACAAGTGGCGACGTGTCCTTATGGTACACGAATTGATTACATCTTCTGGCGTCCCTTGATCAATGATGAATGGGTATTAAAAGATTGTTCTCTTGTTGATACTAAACAGACCACTGATCATCAAGCAGTCATGGCCATATTCGAACATCAACAGAAATAAATATTTTCTAATGAAAAACTTTATCTTTAACATGTCTATTTGAATAAATTAAATCAGCCAGAAAACTTCTTTGCGAAATGGGCTCTGATTTTTTTAAACTTTCAACTCGATTTCGGTTTTCAAAGAATCAATGCGAGTGTCGATATGAATGTGGGATGTGGCGATCTATTCTTCATCCACACTCATACCCTCTAGTGCTTCAATAGTTTGACACTCAACATAATACTAATACGCTTCAATTGGAGTTGCCACATTGCTTTTATAGATTGGTACATCTGGATTTTTGTACCTCATTTTCATGGCCCATAGAAATTGTTGATACGTGTGTTCTAATTTAGGATCTGTATCATCTTGTTTAATACAAGAACTTGTGATCAAAGATCCTCTTAACTCAAGTTTATCGATACGTTGTGTAGTTGTATACCAACATTCGTTCTCATTTTCAATAAAATACTTCACAACATCTATCTGATTTAATATACTAGTCATTGACACTGGAGTTTGCCCATCGTTGTTCTGAACAACTTTTACGTTTAGTGACTGTATTTAAAACAATATGTTCGGCATCGTCTCAGCTTAACAAATATTCTACAAAGTCATCAGAACTGCTGATTCGTCTGCATGTACATTGTACGAATTAGCATCGGTCTCTACGAGATATTTCAACATCTTCAATCGTCCATTTCCGCATGCCAAGTACAATGAAATAGACTTTGGATGATAGCCAGGAACGTCTGCACGATGATTAATATTTACCTTATCCAAGGATACAAGTGTACGGACAACATTTAGATGTTTAGATTGAACAGTAAGCCAAAGGGTAGTCTGTTTATTAATATAAGAATTAAATGTGTTATACTCATGTGCGCACAATTTCCTCTCTCCTGACCAATTCATATATGATGATCATATTTTTCCAGTCAACATTCTTTCAGATAACGATCGAGTTTATTGGACTTAATTGAATTTAAAACTGTTTCTAGTTCATGCAGAGAATCATTTTTACAAGCAATAAGTATTTTCTTGAATGTTTTCTTGAACTCATCGGTCTCCAGATGTTCACTACAATTCTTATCGGATACTACCTTTCTTATCACAAAGAATAACGATATTCAGATATATGTAATATGACTGTTCACAACAACACGAATAATTGTGATTTTATGACTATGTATATATTACCCGTTGTTGATGTTTCAAACAGGAAAAAAATCAAAGTTAAGATGACTTAAAGATTGCTTTACATGAAGTAATGATACGAAATTAGAATACAAAGGCACAGTTATGCAATTATTTCAGACATCACTTTACAACCTACAAACTCCTTATGACAAATCACGTTGACTTATGGCTTGGGGAAAATATTTTTTTACAGATGGATTCATAGAGCATGAACAAAAAACAATGCATATTCCACTGTTTTTTCTCATTACTGTCACGTCTTATGGTTCAAATGAATGAATATGAAAATACAAGATTTGAAACGTTGAGATCTTGTTTATTCCGAGAAGAGAAAGTAGAAAATTAACGAACAGTGACTAGTATTACAACTAGAACGAAGCGAACAGAAAGAATCGAAAGAAAACAACACACACAGAATAGATAGAACGGGCTATATATAGCCATATATAGTGACGTTGGAATACACTAAAGAACGAAAGAAAATGACCTAGTGAGTTAAAGGATACATGTATATCATAGGAAGAATCCAATAGAATAAGAAAATAGAGTGGGATAATTCCCATGATGTTTGGCAATACATCACAATTACAAATGATGATTATGTTATAAAGTTTCTTTTGATTCTACGAATTTTCTGGTTTTTAATCTATAAAAGATATTTCTAATTAGAGTTCAGCAAAAAGGCAAATATGCATAGAACTATGAGTCATAGCCATGCTGATATATACTAGGCAAAAATTTGCAAGCGAAACAAATTACCTCTAATTATCATCTTTTTTTCTTGCATTCAGTTCATGGAATTAAGGTGACTTGAAAAAAAAGTAAAACATTGGTTAATTATTTAAATAAACGGATGGACCAGTATGAGTTGCACTTATCGTTTTTACTTTTTTTGTTCATCTGCTTTTGCTAAAAAAACATTCAACCATACGTTAAATGATAGATATAGTTATGAAATAATAGTTTTATTTAGGTGAAATATACAGTAAGAGATACCAACGATTTATTTCTTGGTTTAGAACAGTTTTAGTTTTTGATGCGCAGTTTCTAATTATTCTTATATTTGTTTAGTTTATCACTACTATTGCGTCATGATTTACAACATGCTTCAAAGCGTGAAGAATTTTCTTGCTCCAGTAGATCTTATGTCACAACAAGTAAAACGTGACCGATGATTGACAATCCTTGTCGGACTACACATGCTAATTCTACGTGGAAATTTTTATTTACATTAAAACCACCTCTGAATCATTGTGTAAACTCAGATGATACTGTCTTCTTTACGTGTATACGTTCAAAAATTTCTCAAACGATACAATGGCATTTAAATGGATATCCTTAAGCACTTAATGATCGTTATCAAATTAACTCAATTGCTAATGAAGTTCAATTAATAATAAACAATATAAATGAACCTGACATTGGAGAAATAACATGTTATTTAAATAATTTGACGACAACAGCTAGTTTAACATTAGATGATGAACATATCGCATTAAGATTATAAAATCATTAGATAGCTATATTCCTGATGATATTCAAATTGTTTCACCATTTATACTTCAGTGTCAAACTAATTGATATGTTTATCACACTCAATGGTTTAAAGATAATCATCAAATTTATCCAAATGATCAAATAATGGAAACTATATCTGATGGATGTACACATGTACTCAAAGTAAGTTATCTTATTGAAAAATATTCTTAGTAGTATGTATTTCTTTACATATTTTTGTCACTCGATTTTCCTGTGACGTCTTGATTTGTCGCTTAAAGTTAGAACAGATGAAAAAATTGAAATTATTTGTTTACAATCTCAAATAACTTTTTAAACCTAAGATAGAAACGAGAATAATGAGGTGAGATATTTCGAGGAGAAGATGAATAAATATTTTTCTTCATACTTATTGTTAGTGTATTGGTATCATTCATATTACAGGTGTACTTATCTCAATCAGTTAATCAGAACAGTTGACGTTATGTTATTTGAATTATCGCTCCTTCTTTTAAATATCTAAGTTGCTTTATTTTATTCTGTTGCTAGTTGACTGACAAAATCGCCTTTTTTTCCAGAAAAACATCGATTAAAAACAGATTCTGTCGAAACATACAGCAAGATGAAAAACCTATCCTCCTCCGTCCACTTTTAGATTACAACTGACCGCCTACTTCAAGAACAACGTATTTTTTTAAATTTAGGTTTCTAGTGCTCAAACTAATCATAGTGGTCGTTATCCATATGTGGTCAGTAATCAACTTCAAACTTCTTGTAATATAACAGTACATGGTCAAGGTTTTTCTTTTATTCTACCATTGTCATCACATGTTCGCAATTTTCATCACATCTTAACACTTCATTAACACTTCAATTCTTTCTTAATCGAATGACAAATAATATTCACTGGTTTAAAAATGCAGTTGCTATCCATTCATCAGGACAATACGAAATAATCATTGAACATCATACTATTCAATTGATAAGTCATGATTTAACACCAGATGGCAAAGGCTTATATCGTTGTACTATTGCTGATGGACAAATATATAAGTGAATATATAGTTCCGACGAGTTTGAATGATCAAATTAAGTTCCTGTTTAATAAAACTGTTACAAGATCAAGATATTTATCTCAATGACACTTGTACACAACATGCTATATTTCAAGAGAAAAACTCTGACGTTGAAACGTATAAAAATGAACAAGAAATTTATTTAAGTAACAAATACGAAATGATTCATCATGAAAATAATCATATGTTGATTATTAAGGATTGTCAGTTAATTCATGATGAAGCTTTGTATAGTTACGGTTATCAATAAATACAAAATCTGATTTAACATGTATGAAATTGATTGAATCATTTCGTGCCTCATTAATTTTAGGTACAATTTGCTTGTGTAACAACACCTACAAAAATAAAACCATCGTGGTACTTTAATAATCAACAAATAAATGATTCATCAAAATACAGATCGATGTCAATAAATAATACACACCATTTACTTAATCATCAATCTTCCGGTTAAAAGCCGGATGCATTAACCTCTTACGCCAGGAGAACATGAATGATGATTATTAACAAGTTTTTGTATACAATGGATCGGACAAGAAATATTTCTTTTGAAAACTATGAGTGAATCTTTTCTTCTACGTCGAATACGCATTTTGGAGCTTTTTCAAGAAAAGGAATCGTTTCTTAATTTGATTAATTCGTATCAAGAGTTTAGCCTTATGCAAGTTACTGTTTTCTTTAACTTATAAACAGGGTATCAGTCGTCTTCCTGCCTACGCCTACGCATATTCATACATTTCAGCACATCAAGTTTTCAAAAACACTTCAAAATAGTAATCGCTGTAACGTTGTTGTCTGGTGAATATGTAAAGGGTGTGGGTATGGATGGTTGTGGCAGTGGCAGTGTTATTCTTAATTTGACTCAAACCCATACTCCTATAAACTCTTGGCAATCTGGATGCCATCAACATTTATGATCAGTATCAAAAAAATTCTGTGTTGCTTTGTATGAATGGTTCGATCAACACCGCCATCGTAAATATCGTTTATCTTACGATGGAAGGTCGTGTACTGCTAAGCAAAGATATTGACCATTTTGGAGACAAATGATCACTTCCGCAGAGAAACTTGCAAATTTAACAGATGAGCTACGCATGGTATGCCTGAACGAAGAAATTCAATTTTTAAGTTAGGCATTATATTGATGTAGAAGCATGATAATATATTAGCTATTCCTATCAACTTCTAAATACAATCATCAGGTATTTTTTTTACAAGAAACAAGTGTTCAAAATTTTGCTGAAACTTATTGACATTGTTGGCATAAATATAGATTTAACTCCTTCTGAAGTTTAATGGTGATGAACGGAAGAAGTATTGATTATTATACATAGAAATCCGTCATTCATCGATACGTTCGACTTTATTTCACGTGAAAATAATAAATCATGCAAAGTAATATTTCAAAAGATGTACTATAGATGAAAATCAAGATCTTCAATCAACTGATAGTAAAAAATGTGTTTTTTTTGCACCTAGTGTAAATGAGAAGGGTTCGTTCTTTACAATTAATCACTGACCAATAAAAGTTATAGAACTTAAAGCAAACGTGCTTTAGTTTGTAGATTTTATCAATTGCTCTGTAAAGTGTTTTAGCTTGTACGAATTCAGACTTAATTAGACTTTTGAATTGAGGAAAAATAGCTAGTTATGATTAAGTGAATAGATATTCATAAAATATTGACGATCGTTCAAGTTCATTTCTATTTGGTTAATATCAATGCACTTAATTTTTAGATATCTTACGTATGGACACTTTAAACATAATACTTGTACTTTTCGACTTCGATACTGTTACAATTCAGAATAATTTGAATCAAGAGCCATGTCACGAGGTTTCAGCAAGGTTTTGAACACTTGTTTCCTATAAAAAGTACGTATTGATTAAAGTGATTGTATTTTTTTTGTTCGTATCAATAGTTTCGATATTTTTCATACGAAAAATACAGATAATTATATTATATGGCGAAATGTATGACTGATCAATTGCAGTTCGTTTAAAAATGAGAAGATCTTCTATTGGTCATATTATGAAAGAGAATATTGTGGTTTTTCACTGATTCTCTTTTTCATCAGTAATAAATTTAAGTACTTAAGAATATCATTATTAGATGAAAATTCTTAGGGTAACGATCAATAAGAACTTCCTAATAGAATTTCTTGTTTCAATAAAATCGAACGATGTTCGAATCCTTGATCAAATTAATCAATACTTATGTTGATTTTATTAAGAAGAATAAATCATGTGTTGCCTTTGTTCTTTTCTTTCTGATCTGTAATCCTAAACATATGGCCTATGCAGAGATTATCTTGATCAAAGAAGCGCACAAGAATAGTGATGAAAAACAGAAAATGATCAGACTATGGTAGTGATGATGAAGAAGTGCAGGAAAAAGTTCGATTACTGTTAGAAAGATGAATAATCACGAAGACGATGAGACACAATCACAGATACCATTGCTTAATCATTCTGCTTGGTATTTATCTAATGTTAATTTTCATTCCAACGAACATTTACCTCCTAATCATTCGTTATTAATCGTTTTCGAAAGTGTCCGTATCTTCGCATGTATTTTTTCAGCATTAGGTGTATTGGGCAATCTTGCTCTAGTATTTGTCATTGCTAAAACATCTTTTCGACATGTTAGTTATGGTTTACTGATCATTATGATTGCCTTATTCGATAGTGTACGTCTACTATCGGCAATTTACTATTATCTTTTATTTGCTAATGTTATTCAAATCAGTTCAATTACTGAATCAATTTACCTCGCTATTAATCGTTATCCAATATTTGTTGTGAATTGGTGTAAAGTAAGAAAAGATTTCATTTAATCGACAGATCTTTTTGAATATTTCTCATCAATACATAATGAAGATGTATAGGAGACTGTTTCTTTTTATGAAAAATGCATCATTTTGAAAACTCTTCTCTTAAACAACGTATTGATAGAAGCGATGATTATTGTTTAACGTTTTGAATTTTATTCAAAAATTATTCTCAGAACATTGTTTTTATAATTCGATTAGTTCGAAGTAATTAAAAAAGAAATTCTTTTGAAATATTGTTTTGATGAAGATTTCTTATAATGAGGATCAAACAAATCCAAAATAAATATGTTTAAGTGAGACTTTTTTTTGAAATAAGAAAATAAAGTGCTTTTCTTTGAAAAGATGAAATAAATCATCATTTTCTTGAATTTGTTCATCTGAACATTGATTTGATCATCTTTTGAATAATTCAAACTAAACTAGACAAATTTGATATTTTTTTGGTTTGAAAATGGAGATCAATAACGAGAAAAGTTAAAATTGATTTGGAATCTTTGATCAATGTGAGAAAATCTTTGAAAATCGAATGATCATATGAAGGAAGAAACCGATTGAATTAATTGATATGTTATTTAATTTGAAGGTTTTAATGGCAATTGAACGTTTATTAACGGTTCGTTATTGGGAACATCATACACATTTAGATTGGCGTTCAAAACATAAACGTAATCAATATCGTCGATTTGCTTATGCAATTATTTTTGTTTTATTTGCTGGTCTTTTAAGTCAACATCCGAATTATCTCTACAAACGTTATCAATCAGTTCGGATTAATTATAATCGTTTAATGATTGTTAACAAACAGAATGAAAACTTTTTTTATGGCTATCATCGGTTTAATTCCAGTCTTTTTGGTATTATTTCCTATTTAATCCTTGACACAGCAATGCCAATCTTATCTGTTGTAATTGTTAATATATTTCTTTTACGAGAAATTAGAAAATTACCTGTTTCATTACAAATTAAAGTTAAAGAATCAATTGGAATTTTATTTTTTTTATCACTTTTATCTATAACAATTATACCTCGAGCATTAATTGGTTATTATAATTACTATTCATCAAATAAAGATTATATTGTATTAAAACATGTTGTTATCTTCTATTATATTTGTTTAGGTAATAATCTTCTCATTTTCATTGATTCAATTTGACCGAAAGAAATCTTTGTTTTTTTTTTATGGAAAGGCCTTGAATATTTCAATCATGGAATAACTGGTTATGCATGTTTTCTATCTTCGGCATTACTTCGTAGTGAATTGAAAAATATGATTTGGACTAAATATATTTCAACTAACCTTCACTAAAACCAGACTTTCATCAACATTCTTCTTCATAGTTTCATAGTTATTTTTAGTTCCGATCGCTTTTCTTTCAATTCGCATTTGACAAATGGAACTAAATATGATCAATTCAATCGGTTTTTTTTCCATTCAGTTTTCCAAAATATTCAAGCAAATGAAAAAAACACGATTTTTTTCAGAGACTTCATTCTGATCAATATCCATATCTTGTTTCTTCTCTTTAACTTTTGTCTTTGTTCGAAAAAAAAAAGAAAATATCGTCTCAGCTTCATGAAATAATCTTTTCTAATAAATGTATGTTTTTGTTGTGACTTTGCCGATTTTCATCTTATCGAATCAGATTTTTGCTGAAATTTTTATACTCGTCCAAAAAGTTGGCGCTTCATCGACACGTACTCATGAAACAAAACAATGGATAGTCGTCTTCCCGACTATCACTTCATTTTCAAGCACAATCGATTTTCTAAATATATAAACTTAGCTGTATGAAGTTCTCAAAAGAAACCGTCTAAACTAATATTCTATTAAATTTAGATTCTTTTTCTTCTACACACTAACACTAGTGAGCTCTCAACTAGTTGATTTCGTATATAAATAAAAGCATAAACATCAAAGAAGAACATGATATAGATAAAATAATGTTAAATAAATAGAAAAAGACTGCATTTTTTAATTAGCTGACAAAGCATTCGATCAAAATAGGTATCATTAGGGTATCGGTGTTTTATTAATCCACTAGCTACACCCACACCCAGACCCACCCTGATTGTTTGATACACGAGTGAGTGCAGGTGTATGGGTGTGACACTTGATCTCACGTACAGCCACAGTCACACCCACACATCCTCACATCCAGCCCTACACTCCACAATCATACAGTCACACTCTCATTCTGAATTTCGGCGATTGGTCAACTCTCTTGTTTTGTCAATTGGTTTTATTTACCAAATAAAATTGTCACACTCTTAAATACAAGGATTTTTCTCTTGATTCATTCGCTTTTCGAAGTCTCTCTTTACCTTTTTCGGAGAATCTGCAGTTGTGGATCAATAGTTCCGTCAGAGATCGATTGTGTTCGATCATATTAACAAGAGAATCGACACTCGAATCGCTGATCAACTCGTGCGAAAAGATATGTAGTTGTTCAAGAGTTTGGTTGTGATTCTCGAGTGCATTGGCCAATAGTCGAACTCCTTCATCACCTATATGATTGCCGTGTAGACCCAGCCAAATCAATGTTCTATTTGTCTTGAGCATATTAGCTAGATCTTTTGCACCCTCATCTGTTATACCATTTTCGCCAAGACCGAGTCTTGTTAGATTGTTATTATTCAGCGAGAGTGGCTGTGCTAGAGCATGCACACCCATGTCAGACACACGATTATTCCAAAGTTCCAGTAGATCCAATTTATAGTTGTTATTCAATGCATCGGCTATAATCGAGGCACCCTGTGATGTTATCTTATTCTGGTGTAACATGAGCTCTTTGCATTGTTTGTTTACCATCACTGCTTTCACAATAGCCGTAATGTATTCATCGTCTAAATTCCGCCTATCCAAATTCACCTTCCAACAAGGCTCATCAAGAGTGATTTGTTTTTCGAGTTTTGCTTTGCGATTTTGAGTGTGATCTGAAGGAAGAGTCGGTCGAAAAAGTAGAAATAAGTTGAATAGAGTTGTCAATACAGAGTGATGATGTCATCTATTGCTGAAGATGCAAGAGATATACCCTTCTGTCTGTTGGCTTCATCATAAGTGGCTTATATGATGTTTGCCTTTAAATAGTATTTTTCTCTTGCCAAAATGGCAATTTCACTTAGATAGTTTGTTGTTTAACTGAGTGAAATGTGATTTTTATTGCAGATGTAAGAAGACAATAGATTGACTCAAGAGGAAAATATTGTATTCTAATACTTGTAGACTAACTCGAGAATGAGGGAGCTATTGGAATTGAGCATCTTGAACGAGACTCTGGTGCTCCACGATATAGTTTCATATCTGAGTCTGACTCAGAGAAAAAAATGGCAATCCAATGGTTCTATTCTTCTGTGTCCTTCTGCAGTTTCAAAGCGATCTAAAAACATTAGATAAGGATTTTCAAAATATCACATTGCTATTCTATTATGCGTGAATAGTGAAAATTTTGAAAATCTTAATATAGGAAAAGTTTCGTACCTTTTGTACTGAATGTTCATGGTGAAGTGTGTAGCTTCTGTTTGGAAATCAATAATATTAACGAAAATTTAAAACATTATTTGCATTTTCAGTACACATTCTATGAGTTGTTTTTTGACAGATTCAACTATGAAGAAAATGTGAGGTCGCCAGCTTATGACCTACGCCAGGTTAGAACATAACTTGACGAGTCTAAAATAACTCCTATCAAGAAAGTCTTGGTACTAAATATTCGCTCATTTTTCAGCCATTTAAAAGCAACTAATGAGAGTCAAAATTTTGTGCTGTTTTCGAATAAGGGCATAGAGGTTTTCATGGTTCTTTTTACACAAGAGTAATCAGGAAATTTGTTAAAAACAGTAAGAAATTAGTTTGCACGAAAGTTTTTCTAATAATTTCGCTCTTGTACCTCGAAACTAAAAGCTAGAACTTTTGTTGATATATCAACTGGTAGAAGAAAATTTACTCCAAAAAATGTACTATTTAACTCTCTTTTTGCCTTCGAATAACGCCTATAAAATTCAAATTTTCTATCGCTTCATTTTAGAAAAAGCAATTTTTTCGACGAAAGTTCATTTTATATAAAAAGTAGATCCTGAGAAAATACTTGTAGCTTCAAGCTACAGCTTAGTTCTATATCACATTTCGTAAAGAAGTGATTACTCCACACAATGACTGACTCCAACAATTTTATAGCACATTTACAAAGTAACTTATAGAAGTTAACAAGAATCAGTTTGTTCCCAGGTCCAGACGAATTTTTAGGTAATTTAAACATTGTCTCACTACTCGTAAATAGGCATGCATTAGTTCCAGTTAGCTGGGTGCCACTTCGAGTGGTGTCTAGTTCAGCAGTCAAGACTGGAACTGGTGCATACATACTCATGAATAAAACCAGTTACAAAATTCCTGAGCCCATATTCGGAAAGCGTACGAAATTCTAAGTCATACCAACAACTTTTGACTCTCAATACTTGCTTTTAAGTGACTGAAAAATGAGCGAATCAGAGATGTGTGAATACAACTACAATTTATACCCTTATGAATTCATACACTTCTATTCACCATGCTTGTATTATGGGTGTGAATGTGCTTTCAGAGAAGAACCGCACGGACAGTGTCACTCACCTCCACTGTACATGAGTGTAAAATGTCAAATTCTAGTTTTTTTTTGACTGAGTACATGATAGTACATTACAGTATATAATAGGACATAAGAATACAATTTCTACTAATTCTAGATTTTTTCCCCTCAGTACATGATGATACATGATAGTATATTGATATATAAATTCTCAAATTCTAAGTTGAGGACCCATATTCTTCGCAGAATACAATTTATGCTTGTATTCGCGCAGCCCTCGAAATGGGTTTACGTAAATGTTTATTGTCGGTACTCAACTAACAGGTAATAATAATTGGCCGAAGTAGTGTAATGTGTTCATTGGCTATATTAAAAGCCATATTAATGGTAAGAGATGGCGCCCTCATATGACACATATTGTACATGCTCGTAAGAAAAGTTAATTTTTTTATTTAGTTTTGTCTCTAAAATTAGTGCAATTACGATTCATTTCATATAGAAACATTGTACATTTGATTAGTTCTAAGCATATTACTTAGTCGAGTTATCAAAACACTGTTATATGTTAATCATTTACGAGATAAACTATGGACTTCCAGTTATTGGTTTACTGAATATTTCGTAACTATCAATCAGCGCCTTAGGTCGCTTTGGTCTTCGGCTTTGAACAATTATCAGTACCCTCAACCTACCATCGCAAGTCGTTACTCCATCAGGCATATCATCAAGAAGAGTTGCCAATAAATCAGACTTCTTTGGATTAACTTTTTGTCTAAGGTTTTTAGCATATGCTAAAATACAGCAAAAATAAAAATATACTGGCTTTCTTGTACAAATGAACGGTCCCACTCACCTTCTAGCTCTTGGGCTATATAATTACATCCAATTGCTCGAAATGCTTCGATGAGATAATCGAAATCTTCATGATTAATCTTCGCACGATCAAACAACGTTTCGAGAAGTTCGAGTGTGCCATTAATCGAAGCATCATCGCGCAACTTTCTTGGTATAATATCACCAAATAAAAAATGAAGCTTACGTCGATCTACGTCTGACAAAGTATCCTGTAATTTCACGAGTAAGGATCGAAAATGTACGTCCTGATTCATTCGAGTTTCTTGATGTATGCGTGTGTCACCTGCATGCATGGCTTTCACTTACAGAAATGACGACTGTTTGCGTATATTGTTGCTTTTCATCTTCTTGTGTAATAACATGCTGTCATTCGAAAAAGTAGTCAGCTTTTAGACACAACTTCGCATGCTTCGTTCTTCAACTTTTTTTTATTTATGTATTGCAGCAGAACAGCAAAATGAATGAATGAATGTCTTGGCGAGAGGTAACATGTACTGTTACGATGTAAAAACGCTATTTAATGAAGAAATGATCTGAATATTTCCTCTTTGTTCTTGCACGTCGGCATTATTTCCAATGAATATGATGTTCCAATACTCATTTTTTCCCTTCAAAAGAACGAAAAAAGACTCATGTTTGTCATCTCCATCTATTTTACCATTTAATTGCATCTCTCCATGTCTGCTTTTCTTCGAAGCCATAAGCGCGATACTCATGAAAAAAGACAAACACTATGTGATATTTACATTCATTCTTCTACTAAAGAACTATTCGGATACGACTCAAAACGACAAAAAAAGTGTGGGTGTGGCAGTGTTGCAACCGGTAAGGGTAAACTGCCGAACGGTCCAGTCTAGGATTCCTCACTGATTGGTAGAAGCGAATTTTGTCAAACCGGCAATTCTAGAACTTTTTGAATTTCATGGAATTCACATATATTTTCAAAGAAAATAGTGAGTATGGATGTGGGTATAGGCATGATCTGAATAATAACACCCACACTCACACCAAACCCCCCCCCCCCCCCCCCCCCCCCCCCCCCCCCCCCCCTTCTTTTAAAATGGATATCATTTATTGAAATAAACTAATGGTATATAAAAAAACACCCCATAGATACCTCTCTCCCTCTCTTTTTTATTTTTATTTTTTTTCCTTTTTTCAGGCCTTCAAGTATATACGTACGGCTTTCTCCGCTGTTGTTTATTGTTTTCTTTTTCTCTGCTCTTCTCGCTCTCTTTTTGTATCCTTTCTTTTTCGTTTTATTCTTTTTTTTTCTCCTTCGTTCTTTTTTCTGTCTTAGTATTTACTTTATTAACCCCTATGCTGGCTTAGTATATACCTAATACAAAGATGTTGTTGGTGATGATAAAACTCATTGAATTTACTTCTTTCTCAGTGCTTAATTATTATAATTTATCCCTCAGATAGAATAAATCTGTAATATATTATAATTAAATATCAATTACATAATTATAAACGAACATAGAAACGTATATGTACCAGATTAAAAGAACAAAAGACATGACTTCGATACAGTATACAGAGATAGAAAATGTAGTATAAAAAGAGACACATGATACTGAGCATGCATGAAAGAAAGAAAAGTGTTACCTTATGTATGAATAATATGCGATAAGAGAGTGACAAGATAAAAATATTATACATATATATATTGTAGATATTCAAAATATACTATGATTCAAATGTTTTCTACGCATGATTGAAATTCTAATTTTGCTCAGTCAATATTAGAATGCTAATGTTGACTAGACATTTTTCAGTTAGTACTGAAATTCGATTAATAATATCGATTAAAAAACAAACGATTAGCATTTAAACAGAATAACTATCTTCTTTTTATCATGGAAAATCTTTTAATTCAGCAAAACAAGATAAAGTTCGTGACAATTTCATTAATTCACCAGTATTTGTACAGTGGCTTGCTTAAATTTGAATACATTCTCAGGACAAAATAAAGCTGACGATGATTAAAAAAATCTATAAGCATCAGCTGCTGAATAAAATGATAATTGTATAGATACTGCAATGTATAAATTTGATATTTGTGATGAACATTGAAAAGGAAGAACACAAATAAACATATATATATATGCATACTTATTGCGATCTGCCCACACTGTATAATAATGCTATGAAATTAAGAATACGCGAAGTGCAATTCTAACCTAATCAGTTAAAAGATTTTAACAATAAGTGGCACGAGAGAGCATCAACACTCACCATAGAGTATAAAATACAGACAAAATGTTTTTATAGTTATAGTTAATGAGGGGGTGTGGGTGGGGGGTGTGAGTAAAGAGAAGAACTAAACCCACACCCACACCCACCCTTATTTCTCTGATGAACCACAATCAACTACGCTCCATGAAATAATTTCTTTTTAATGATGTTCTAGTTTATTCTTGTTACAAATAATATCAAACGAATACTAGTAGTTTTCTATGGTGAATTACCGTTCAATTCTTCTGTCAATCTTCATGACTTGATGCAGACAACTCTTTCGGGTGCGAATATTTTTTTCGATGATCATTATTGTGATTGGTACATCCTGACCCCCATTTGCATGGAGTGCGACCATCATGTTTGCGATCGGCTTCCTTATCATGTCGAGGATGCGAATATTTTTTTCGATGGCCATCACTTTGATTGGTACACTCTAAACCCCACTTGCATGAAGTGCGATCATCATGTTTGTGATCATCTTCCTTACTATGTGGAGGATGAGAATATTTTTTTCGATGGTAATCGCTTTGATCAGTACATTCTGAAGCCCACTTGCATGATGTATGATGATCACTCCATTCTTCATCGTTGTCCTTGTGATCCGAACGACGATGAGAATATTGTTTGCGATGTTGTCTGTCTTTGATATCACGACACTTCAAGCCCCATTTGCACGGTGTTCTGTTCTTGTTCTCGTTGTGCCGGCGATGTCGTGAAGTTCCTGAGCATGTTCAAAAATGAGAATTATGTCAATGCATTGTAGTAAACTAAAGGGTGAGCCAAAAGTCTTGGTCGCTCATAGAAAAATTGCTCGCTCTCTATTATTACAAATCCAAAAATGCTCAAAATTGGTCCTGTAACCCCTTGTAACTAGACGAATATTACCCTAAATTTTCAGATC
>CAJNOP010000270.1:68707-95464 GCA_905250075.1 Rotaria sp. Silwood1
TTTAGTGCAAACAAGAGAAAACAATCGTTGATTAGACGAGTGTTCTTGAAATAATATAGACAATATATCTTAAAACTTTTGGGTGTGGGTGGTGGGGTGTGGGTGTGGGTGTGGGTGTGGGTATGGGTCTCTGAAGGAACAATACCCACACCCACACCCACATCTACACCCACACCCACATCTACACCCACACCCACATCTACACCCACACCCCACACCCACACCACCCATCCACACTCACCCCCACCCACACCCTAGTTTAAATTTCTACACGATAAATACTAGGCAAACAATTAAAAGCTGGATTATCGATACATCGAATTTCAATATGACTGTTCAGATCAATGATATTTATATAATGTGAACGATCATTGGCTATGTATAAATGATTGGAATCAATAAAAAATCTAGCTGGTGCATCTAAATCTATTATATAAACAATTTCTTTATTAAGCCAATTTATAATAACACAGTTTCTTCTTAATGCAGGTTCAAATCCTTTTTGATTATCTTCTATACCAATATACGCATGTTTTTTTATTCTTATGTTTTTTATTCAATGTCTTTTTTAAACATGAAATTGATCGGTAAGAAAACTTGCAACGACATATATAGGACAAGTATAGTGTAAGGTCGATGGAAATGAGACTTTTCTCTTCATATTATTGATTGTATCAATTAAATTCATATCGGTTTCAAATGATATTTGTCCATTCCAGATCACATGAGTGATAGTTTTTAAGTAGGTACAAATTATACCCTTTTAAGATTTGATTTGATTTCATTGATCGAGAATCAATTTCATTGTCGGACAAATTAGGATATATTGGTATTTCTAAAATATTCAATGTTTTTTCATATTTATTTAATAACAATGAATTTATGAATTCATATAATAAAAATTCATATTCTCCAGCAAGTACAGAATAAATATCATTTAGCTGAAAGTGTTAATTGAAAAAAAACTTTTTGGATAATTTTTTTCTCTAATAAATATCGTCAAATTTTACAATAGTATCAATATAGAGCTGACTAAAGACTTTATAGTAAGATTTTATGTTAGAATCATATTTACTATTTTTTTCACAGCGGTTATATCCATCTCTGAACTCACTGATAAAGTGACTGTTTTTCAGTGATAATCTTTACAACTTAGAGAAAATCAGTCTTTAGAAAATAAACACAATTGTGTGATATCAAAGGAAAAATAAAAGATGATTATATATCTTCTCTTATATAACTTTTCCCATGATGAGTGTGAGGATGGATGTGAATATTCTTCTTACAAAACTCACACTCACACCCGGCTTCGAGATGGATGTAGAAGCTTTACGATAGTTCAAACAAATGATTGGTTTCATCTATTCTAACGGAATATACTAACTGTTTTGAATTATAAACCCAAGCGCTATTGCATGAAGAAACTAACTAGTCCTGAATAATATAGAGGAATTTTGAACTACTATCATTCGTTAAGATATTCATCAAGTATTTCAAAATGAAAATTTTGTTGAGTTCAGAGCAGTATCTGAACTTCAACTATCTTATCTCATCAAAGGAAATCAATGAATTCAAATCATGAAAATTTCTAGAGTGGTCGATTAGATTCTATCTTTTTGAACAGTGAAAAATCTATGAGATGTTTATCTATGCGATCTATGCAAACTCAGATTTCTATATCGAGTGACGCCATAACATTAGCAAATGTATTCCTTAAGCATAGGCCAATAGAATCAATATAATTGAAACAAACAACAATTCGAGTTGAGAATTTTCTTTAAAAAAAAGTTATTTGTTAATTAACCTGTTATTAATAAGAACAAAATAACAGTAACTTCTCACCTCTAGTTTCTCAATATTGATTGTTGTTGGATGAAAATAGATTCTTGACAATAGAAAAAATTGAATTCATTTACAACCGATTTCACCTCATGGACGATATTTAAAGCGTAAAAGAGCACGTTCACGTTCTCTGATCTTTTTAAATGTTACATATCATTTTTGTGTTCAAAGAAGCGAGAGTATTCCTCGCTGCGAATATTTTTCTTTTTCCAACAGACTAATGAGGATAGAAGTTCTCTATAACTAGTTATCTATGGCAGAGCAGAAGATAGTTGGAAATCTAGATTTAATCCAACTTCGTGAAGCAAAATTTGTCGCGATTGAGAACATTAGCCATTCGAAGAGTACATTTAATCTTTTTCACAAATACCACCAAGCTTCTGCATCATTATGAGCCTATCGCGAGGATATTGAAGAAAAGACGCCGTCATTATTTGTTAGTTTTTTGTTTTAAATAATAAATCAGGAAAACCTACTCGTATTTCTAGTTGTTGCAATTGTTAAATATGAATAACTCAGATGCTTGTCGCGGATTTTCAAAAACCCGTCGAATATAAATGTGTCGGCGTTTGCTGAGCAACAAGAGGCGCGAGTCAATGATTGGTTTATCGTTTGCTTTCTGAATGAAATATTTTTTTTTTTGAATTGCTCGAGCGAGAACGTCTCAACTCGTCACGTGACGAGTTGAATAAACAGCAAAAATCAGACATTTCGTAACACCAAAAATAGGGATATTCAAAAATACAGGGATGTCGTAACGAAATTTACAGGGCGATCGTAACGATTAATACAGGGAGTTCGTAACAGTTGCAGAGCTTTCGCAACGGAGCAACAGGGATTTCGTAATGAGGATAAGGGTGATAGCTGAACTGAGTTTGCAGGAATTACATGCTTTTCGTTACGAAAGCTCTGTAATGGTACATATTAAAACACCAATTATGATCATCCTGTAAACTTTGTTACGAAACCCCTGATTTTTTGTTACGAAAGACCTGATTCTGTCGTTACGAAAGCTCTGTCACTGGCTTTCGTACTGTCAATTCGTTACGAAAACCAGACAAGAAAAAACGTGACGAGTTGACACATTCCCGCTCGAGCATAGCTACTACGCTCCTCTTTACCTATAATATGCGTGAATCATTTCGTTGCTGTTTTTTCTCCTTCAAAGGTAAGTTGGAAAGATAAACGACTACTGTTAATCATCATTACTTTTGATTCATAGCTCATTATCGGTAATGTATACTATCATTCAAGCGAGGAAAGTTGAAAAAGACCAACATGAGACTGTAGGACGAAACCAATTCAGCTTGCCAGTGTGAGTGTGAGTGTGGGGTGTGGGCTTTGGTAAGAAGAACATTCAGGTCTACACCCTCACTCACCCACACATACCCACATTCACACCCTATCATTTATTCAATATGCATCTATTGAACATTGTTTGAACTTTCAGTAGTGTAGAACTCGAAGATTTGGTTCAATTGAAAACGAATTGTTCAATTGAAGCGAAGACAGAAATCTCAAATTTCAATTTCAAATTTCAAATCTGATTTATTCAATTGAAGGCTGTTCAAATTTGAAGTTTCAGATGAAGTCAAATTGATTTGTGCTGAGACTATGGCTGCTCGAAGCTCGTAGTTCAATAGTCCATCCGCGAAACCTTAAACTTGTTTGAAATTTGAACTTTGAAATTTGAGATTTCTAACTTCGTTTCAATTGAACCAAATCTTTGAGTTTTACACTGATGTGAACTTTGTAATTCTCAATAAATGATGAACCTTTTTATATTTGCAATACTTTGAAAATAATCAATCTTTATTCCAATAATCATAGTTTATTTGAATTAAAATTGATCATTTGTATCACTCTAATTATTTTAGCAAAAATAGGAAACAACTTCTTTATCGTGTCAAATTCGTTATAAGACATTCACAGTCAGAAAGAAATTTCATTTTTACTCATGGTTAATTACGGCGAAGAAAAAAAATGACTGTCACAACATATTTTTTCGGTTCAAACTGTCTGTTGCTCAGCCACATTGCTTTCCAAGTTGACCACTACATTTCTTAACTGTAGCCCATAGCTTGAATGTTCTGCCACCCCACTGCCATACTTTTCTTGCACAAGCTAAATTCTGCTGTGGATCACATGGATATCGACCATTGTTACAGGAAGCAAAATTTTGTTGATTTATTTGAAATAAACCAATATCCCATGTTCCACCCGTGTTGTAATTCATTGCATTGGCATTCCCTTGTGATTCAGCTTGAACAATACACTTACAACATTGTTGATCCCAATCCGTGTACTGTGAACAGTAAGAGCCAGCTGAAACGTAGTTTGCTGTTCTTCCACATGGACATGTGGCAGGACAATTAGAATAGAGACAGTTTTGACCGCATCTATCACCGTTCACAACATAGATGATGGCAATAATAAGAACAGCAGCGAGAAATTGATGCATCTTTTTGCTATGGAGAGTAATCAGAAAAATATGAAGTACCTGTTTGATTTTTTTACACTATTTTTATAGGCTAGCTTACTTCCGATTTTTTTTTCTTTCAATTCCTCTTTCTAATAGGCATCAAAATTAGATTTTTTATCGCACAGTAAGTGTTGATGCGTCGTTAAGATGAGAGAAAAGGAAGAGAAAGAAACTGAGTCATGTTTATTCATACACGAAAAATATTTTATGCTTCCAAGGTAGAGCAACTGGTGGTTTAGTCATGGTATGGGAGTAGCAAAAGAGAGAGGAAGTGATTTCAGCTTCTCAATCGATTCTACTTTCTCACTCCAGTCTCTCTTCTAGTCATTCCTTGAGAGAACCTGAAAGGATCTTTCAGGATCCTGAATCTCAAGGATCTTGTCAAGTTTTGATCAGGATCTAGTGTCAAATCCAAGTGATTCCTGTTTTCAGAGTTTCTTCAAGTTCTTGCTCAGATTTATTTATTAATTTCGAAATCAGGATCCCATCGGGATTCACTCTCGATCTTATTGAGGATCCTGACCAGAATTATAGAAAAGATTTTTTCAAGATTTTTTTAGATTATTACCAAGATCTGATTCAAACATTTGTATCACACCCTCTCAGAATTTATTACTACATCGGTCGATGGTTTTAGCAAGAAGGTAACAAGATCAGTTATATTTCTGAACTGATAATTCCTGTCAAGCTTCGATCAGGAGAGTGTGGGTGTTGGTGGGTACGGGTGGCGGTTGTGGGTGGGTGTCGTTTGAGAAAATACCTACACCCGCATCCACCCACACATCCTATTTGAGTCTATCCACTATTGCAAATTAAAATTGATCAAAGGTCAACCAGAATAAGAGAATGACATCGACATCTTTCTGTTAAACATAACCTATTATCGTTAATAGCTATTGTTGGATTTTGTCAGTCTTAATAATCTTTATACATAACTAAAAATTATGTTCAATGATCCACATTTGTCTATAATCAATGAGAAGATTTTGCCCTCTCTTGTTCAGGTAGCTTGAAAATCGGAGGGTGTAGTTGAAGTTGTGGGTTGACCTTATTTACACTCATACCAGCTGTACAGGCAATTTTACTAGCCAAACATCTGGAGACAATTGAACAATTGGACGTTGATTCAAGGTATTTAAAAGAAACTAAACAGGAGATCAATATAGTCAGTGTAAAATGTAATTACAGCATTGTTTGATAGGGCTTGAGCAAGACATGTAGAACTTTATTTATTTATTTTCCATGATCTTTTTATTAAATTTTGCTTGTTGCAGCTATGGAACTCTGACTTTCGCCATTGAAAAAGCGAGAATGCGTGTTAGTATAGGTTGAAGCGTCTCTGGAATGAAATTCAATATCCACAATCAGAATCCGCATTCAAAAGCAATAGGATAGCTTCAATAGAGCTCATCTGTGAAGGAAAATCAGTGATAGATCCCATAATATTTCAGCGATATCACAATCTTAAGACCTTTGTTCAAATATCACGTCTTCCATCGTATCGGTAGACATCTAGGCAAAATTTTCGGAACTAGTATCTAAAATCTATTAAAGTGAAATACAACATTATGTACACTTATTAGTTTCCTTTTTTCTTCCAGCATAAGTATATTAATGAAAGATCTGGTCAATAATTCTATGCGCATAATGGTAGTTATAGAGTTTGATTAGGGTGTGGATCAAATGATGAAACATTCTGCATTAGCATCCATGTTTTACCATAACAACATCCTTTTTTGTGTCGAATTATCTTCGTCAGACAGCGCTCTTCCGCATCGGAAGTACCGTTCGATTCTTTATCTCTTTTGTTTCATGCTGAAATTAGTATAGCACGTTTGATGTTTTCCTGTTTTATTTATTCATGTAGCTATACCTGGATGAAAAACAAGAGTAACGCTTGAACGTTACTCACTGCAAATTATGCCATGATATTTTTCTTTTCTTTTGCGCACACATTTTGAATTTCGCAATACGACGTCATGTATAGACAGCATATGTGGATTTCTCTAGGACGCATGAAATTGCTGGCTGGTCAGACGACAAATATGTACTCGTAAAAAATTCGAGTGTCAAAACGAACTTATGAACACTCGACGCCGGTGTCTTCATCTAACAAGTATTTCGGAATCATAAAGCACCACATGTTGAAGCTCTACATTGCTTTTTACCACAGAACCAGTGACTGTATATACTTCCTTGTGTTCATGATGCGTAAATCTTAATAGCAATAGATGTGTGAATGAAGTTTGAGTGCAGGTTCATTGTGTTGCAGCCTACGTGCACTCGCACCTACATGCTTCTATTGTATTCTTACTAAGATCCTCGTCTGTTTTAACTAGAATTCTTCACTGAATTCTCATATGAGGGCCCAGAAAAGATCCTGACAAAAACTTCATAAAAATTTGGTAGAATGCTATCTGCTACTCCTATGAGGGTCCTAAGTATCATTAAGACAGACCCCTAATGCGACGCTAGCTGGCAAATTTAGAAAAAAATCTAAATGAAAAATTAAAGAAATTCTGAGCAGGACTCTGTTTAGCCACGAGGAATCCTGAATGTGGGTTTCTTAACAATATTGCTTACATGCATACACCGTCCACACGTCACCTGTCACATCCATATCCCACGTTTGTTTTTGTGTATTGGCTGTTATCGACAATAAATGTTATAAAGATTATTTCTGCGGAACATTTACAGAAAGAGAAGCAATGAAGAATGACACATTTAATTACAAAAAGAAATTTCAAACAAATTGTGAATTTTTTTTTGCGTGCAATTATTATTTTTTTGTTCTTTGTTTTATTTTTTCTTTTAGCTGCAGGTACTTTACAAAACTTTTTCACATTACAAAACTCATTTTCTAAATAAGCAGAAAGTGACTGAATGACATCTTTTTGTCTTTTCCTTTCATACAGCTACCACTGGAGTTTATAAAAAGCAACCCGCTTTTGCGTTAAAGATTAGTCAAACTTTTTACAAAAACTGTAGATAATGCTTTCATTTCTGAGCTTGTGCTGAAGAGCTAGATATATTTGACATCTTTTTAAAATAGAGACAATCGAGTTCAAAGCAGTGAAATCAAAAGGATACTCGAAATCAGCTGGTTAGTTATCCTATTGATTGTGTTCTGCGAATCGCTAAACTGTAGAGTTCCGACTAAATTACTCTTTGCTTTTGTAGATATAACAGACATGCTACCAACACTGATTGAATCGTTACCTATTAAATGATGGCGTGATTTGTTATATTATTTGGATACTGTCGATCTGTATCATACATTCGAAGGGTTAAACTCAAAAATTGATTCAATTTTGAATGCAACCAATCTCAACTTAGTTTTATCACATAAAGAAACCTTCAATTACTATTTCCACACTATTTTACCATATATAAATGCTTCAAAAGTACTAGTATTAAAATTAGAAGATCGAAATGATTTTTTAATGACAGGTAATCAAATTCAGCAATTTTTCGATTTACATCCTATGAATGACTTTGTCTATCTTCGTTCATTGGTGCTATTATTCTGTAAATACCCATAGTTTTCTTGAGGTGACGGTAATTCTATACCAAGTTGCAAAATTAACACATCTTCGTTTGCTTAACATTGAAATACAATGGAGTTAATATACTGATGCTTACATCAATCGTCTTCTGCATTTAGTATTTATCGAAAAGAATAATTTTTCTTCGCTACAACATTTTACACTGTCTTGCATCATCTAACAACCACTATCAAAAATGTCGACGACGAGTCTAGAAACAATAAGAAGAAATATAAAACATTTTTCGTTTTCTCTAAGATTTCGAATATCTACTCTTCAAATAATTTTATCGCATATAAAAAACATAAAATCGATTCATCTATATCTTTTTACTAAAAACGAACAACAACAAAAATACTCGAGCGTTCTCGTACTGATGAACTGTATTAACTTGAGTTTAGAAGTAACACATACTGTTACATTTGAACAAATTGAATACGCACTAAAAAGTTTTCCAAAATTAAAGAAGTTAAAAATTAAATGTTATATCAATCTATTATTGGACGAAAATAACGGTTGGGAACAAATGTTAACCGACTGTTGCTTGAATCTAGTTAAATTTTAATTACTCTTCACCGATATTTTCTATCATGCTATCAATGAAGCGTTT
Source organism: Rotaria sp. Silwood1 (assembly GCA_905250075.1). Taxonomy (NCBI): domain Eukaryota; kingdom Metazoa; phylum Rotifera; class Eurotatoria; order Philodinida; family Philodinidae; genus Rotaria; species Rotaria sp. Silwood1. Next base: position 77,187 of record CAJNOP010000270.1, read on the forward strand.
AAATCGAGAGTATACGATTTGAAAACAAAATTCAACAAAATATTCTGACTTAAAAAAAATGCTAAATTTAGTCATGAACCCAAAGCATATACTAATGATTTCACAGTCGAATACGATTTGACGGTAAGTTAAACAATGTTTTCTGTAAAATATTCACAATTAATAGACAGAGTTTGTAATCTTCATTTGAAGATGGTGATAATGCAAATCGGAAGTTGGCACAGATGATGCGTAATATTGAGACAATAGTTTATAGATTCTGATAAGATTAATAGACTCTCATATCTAGACAGCATAACTTCGATCATAAGAATTATTTTTCATTGATTGCTTTGTTCTAATCACAAGCATCAAATCAACAACAAAAATAATGCTGAGATAGAGACATAGATGGTTCGATGCGTAAGTTCTTTATATTCTAATAAGACATTATTTCTATTTAATATCTCTTCGTTCTTTTTAGCTGCCAAAATAAACAAAAATTTCTAAATTGCTGATGTGGATGGGTGAACATGAGGATGAATTTGGACACCAGTGGTAGTCTTTTCTTCATCCACATCCTCCTTGAAATCAAGTAACACGATCGTAATACAATTTTCTTACTCAAGAACCAAGAGTAATTCATATCAAATTACGGTTTTCAATGAAGATTATTCCAACATTTTTTGACCTTTGTATCTTCCAGAAACCATCACAAGAGATGATAAAAGTCGAAATCTATCTTCGAAACCAATAAGGCTTATTTGTAAGCGTGATAATGATTGTAGATGTGGTATGAGGATGTGGAAAGAGAGAAGACCTACATCTACATCTTCCCGAGCGACATTTAATACCTCAATTAAAACATCTGATGAAAAATATCAAATTAACTTTGTTGACATACCTCACATAGAATGAAGCGCTTTAAATGCTAATAGTTATTAGTAGTGAAGAATTGAACCAGTTGACAATTTTATAAATATAGGATGTGAAAAAATACGACAATTAATTCTTAGACTAATTATTTTCATTTTATACATCATTGGTTCAATGAAAAGACTAAAATCTTCAATGTAGAGAATCATGGAATTGTTCGAGAGCACGAGTGTGCATGCCGGTGTGTGAAAAGAAGAAACACACACTCACACCCTTAGGCAAACGTTAGCAATTTTTGAACACTCATCTGGTTGTGGTCTTTCACACACTGTTAGGCATACCATGTAATAACCAATTTGAAAACCATACAAGACCGATATATTGAAGTACTACCTCTCTTCAAACAAGCAAAGAAACAATTTATACAGTTCTCTGAAACTGGTGAACATCGCGACACTGCTCGCGTACTCAACAATATAGGTAAAGCGCATCGTCTTCTTGATCCCTTACCAAAAGCGCTAGATTATCTCGAGAAAGCTTTACCTTGAGAAAAACCGCACTAGAAGTCAATTACCTTGGTGTAGTCACCACCTGATTAAACTCAAGTATAGCCTATCAAACTAAAGTCGATTTAAGCATCGCACTTGAATATCTGAGTGTGAATGTGAGTGAGGTGCGCAGGAGCGTGTGTGAGTATAGGTCTTCTTTGCATCTACATTCACATTCAAACTCACATCCTCAATATTTTCACGTTATTTATTAGATGAAATGATCGATAAAGAGTATCAAGCTTTCATCAATAGATCGTAATTACAGATAATTTATTGGTTCTACATAAAAAGTTATTCTCATCACTACCTTCATGTGTGTAATGTCGGATCAATCTTACATTGATCAATGAAATTATAAATTCAGCAAAGAATTTTCTTGAAATCATTTTTAGTGCGCTTAATCAATAAATAATTTGTTAATTAATCCTTTTTATAAAGATAATGTATACTCAAAACTAAACTTTTTTTCTAATCAATGTATATTTATTTAATGCTAAGTCACATGCACAAATTATTACAAAAGAAATAGAACTTAATTGCTTTGAATTTGATTCGTTTGTGTTTGATTTAATCTTTATTTTTTTCAAATCCTAGGTTCCAACATTAATCAAACATGGGGTGGAGTGTGAATGTCGATATAGACCTTCTGATGTCACTCATACTCGCACCCAACAAGATACTTCTTCAAAAATTTCAAAAAAACCATGAATTCCTTTCTGCAAAAAAGTGTGGACTGTTCGTTTCGAAGTCAATCTTTTTCCTCAAATGAAAACGAACAAATAAGATCTATTTATGAGTGTTTCACAAAAATTTTCGAAAATCCTATTTGAATCATGAGTCTTTGAAACTCAATTCCCTTTAAGTATAACTTTCTGTTATTACATAATGATATGATTTCATCTTTTATGGAAGATCGATAAGCTTTGCAGAATTAGCAAAACCAGGCAAATCTTAAAGTAACATCTGGTTTATATTTTAAACTATAAAAAAATTCATAAATTCGAAGCAGGATAATCTTGATTATTGATTCAATACTAAAAATAAAGAGAACATTCATCATCTTTAATGTATTTGCCGTTGCTCTTCAGATTATAATTGTGCTCTTCGATCGGCTTCTTGCTTGATCATTGCTTGTTGAACATGCATTGGTAGACCTGGATTGAGATTTAAAGCGTAGGGTAATAATGTTTTGGGTGTTTCTCCAAAGTCAACCATAATTTTGATGAACATTGTATCATCTCGAATATAAGCGTTGCCTTCTTGTTGAATTATTGCCAAAGGACAAAACTGAGGAATACCACTAGCAACATTCATTTCAGATCGTGGATGTTGAAAGCTATTTGATTTAATGTCCGGTCGAAATGAATCAATAATATGTTGTTGTGCAGGTGTTTGATCGTACAAACAGAATGTGACTTTATAGTTGAATGGAAATTTGAGAATTGTATCGTATTTACTTCGCATCAGGACAAAAAAGAGTGACATATGTGTACGACGAGCATTTCCATCACCATTTAAATAAAGACGAGCTCTCATTTTATAACCACTTGGAGAGGAATAAAATGGTGGCGAATAAATTGACGTTTGTCTTTCAGACTGTGCATCACCTAGAAATTCAACAAAAAAAAAAGATAAATCAAGAAGACCAAAAGCAAATATAAAAAAAATTAGTGGATCCACAGCATTGATGATTCATTTCATTTTGTTCATTAATAGATCACTTGTAGATTGTATTTGACAGTAATGACAGTAAAATTTCTCTGTATAGGCACTTCCTGGTATTGAGCGGTCCAGAGTCTGACCAAACAAATTTTACTGAAAATAAGTCTCTATATTATGAGCACCTCTTCATTCTGAACAGTAAGTGCTCATTTCTTCTCTCACGAGTAATAACGATCTCCATTATATGAGCAAAATGCATTGTGTCACTCACGTGCAGAAGGAGAAAAAAAGATGCCATCTGTATTGCACTATGATAAACAATCAAGCAACATATGTAAAAAGGAGACGAACTAATCGTGTATATTAAAAAGAAAAAAATTCTGAAATAGTAGCAACAATGTAATGAAACATTTCGTCATTTTTTTAACAGCTAGTAATATCAAATTATGCCAACACGCACTAGTTTACGTTTGGTTAAAAAAAAATTGAATTGATAAAGTATTCCAAAGAAGAAAAGGATCATCTTATGCAGTTGAAAAACTATTGCATATGAATACTTATCATTTGAAAACAAATAACTGAAAACCTTTCAATAATGAGCATCTCCGTAGACTGGCGAGGAAACATCCCCAACTGTCAAATCGCTTTTCGCTCGGTTCTATTGTCATTCGATTAGTCTTGGTGAATAGTGAAAAAGTCTATTTTGGTTTGGTTTTCTGGTCTTGTGTTATCGACTTATGGACGTTTTACTGGATTTTTGGTCTATGGACATGAGATTCCATAAGAACCTAAATGATCGAAATTCGATCTGAAATTTTGTCTATAGACAGTTCTCATAGTCACTAGAAAAACCCAAAAGTTTGAGCCAACACAAATGTATCCTTGTCGAGATATTAGCTTGTATTGAAAATATCCGTATTTTGAAACACAGCCCAAAAGAGAGGTTTTTTTTTAAAACTGAGTATTTCGATAAAGATAGATTCGTTCTGACTCAAACTTTGGGAATTTTCTAATGACTATGAGAACTGTCTATAGACAAAATTTCAGATCGAATTTCGATCATTTAGGTTCTTATGGAATCTCATGTCCATGGACCAAAAATCCAGTAAAACGTCCATAAGTCGATAATACAAGACCAGAAAACCAAACCAAAATAGACTTTTTCACCACTCACCAAGACTACTCGAATAACAATAGAACCAAGCGAAAAGCGATTTGACAGTTGAGGATGTTTCCTTGTGAGTATTTTTTCCAGCCCCGATGCTGCTCACATTACATAGATTTTACAGTATATATATATAATGCTGAAAGTAACGTTAAATCAGTTATGTATTATTAGTTGATGTTATAGAAATTGAATAACATGTTATTCTTTGGTTATCTTCTCGATAAGATTTTCTGTTTCTATCATTGTGTATAAAAGTAATTGATCATCTTACTCATTTTCTCGCGGAAGTTTGTTATTTTCCAAACTAATGTTCCATCATATGAAACACACTGCAAATCATCGACGTTTTCTTGCAATGATGATAAGTCTTGATTATGTTTTACTTCTTCTAAGAAAATATTTGATTCTTCAATGGATAATTTAACTTTTGATTGTTCTGCTGCTAATGTTGAAAGTGCTATTTGCATTTGAAGTGCTTCATGAGTTAGACGTTGTTCATCATTGGTCAATGCTTCGATGCCACCAACCAAGATATTGAGCATTTCATCAAGCTCTTCTGACTGAGCTATAGTAGGATTACAAGTTCCTGCAGTTGTTGTTCGAGGAAGATCAACATCCATTTGCCTGTCGTTTAATTGTGATAACATTTGACGAGCAACTTTGAGTAAGACATTTTGATGTTGTTCAGTCAAATAATGATCTTCCATTTTGGCACGAATTATCTAAAGAACATAAATTTTCTGGCATAGGCTTCATCTCGAGAATATTCATACTCGTTCATTACAACCGAAGTCTTTCAATATACAATCAACAATGAGTTGTTGACATTCAAAGACTTTATGTTGATGAAAATTTTCAGCTGAATCGAAATGTTTGCCACAATAGTCACATTTAAGATTTGAATGAGACTGATTGAGATGTTCCTTTGAAATAAAAAGCAAAGAAGATCCAAAAATAAAATAAATATAAAATGAATTACTTGATAGTTACATAAGACACCATTCCATTGACAAAAAGAACAATCAATCGGTAATGATTTCATTTCATTTGTGAAGCTTTGATCAAGTAGTACCTATTCAAAAGAAATATATATTCGATATAATTATGAAAAGATATTTTACCTCCGTCTGTAATGTTTCTGCTTGACATTGCCGACATTTAATTGTCGTTCTTGAAGAAGAATAATGAAAAATAATACTTCAAATTGATGATGAAACTTACTGTTGTTCAACATTAGTACATGTTTGGCACTGACGATGGCGACATTGAGTCAATTGTACAGGATCTCGTAGTATTAATGAACAAACAGGACAAATATATTTCGAATTAAGAAGATGTTTATTTCTTGCATCGATGCCTACCATTATTTTGATTTTTGTGTTGATCAATATACAAAAAGAAGAAAATTTTCCACAGCGTCGAAACCAATTGATATTTGGTTAGTATCGTGATAAGGGGGCAAAGAAAAATAATTCTTTGAAATTCAAAGATGTAATAAATAATGTATCTAGAAATAAGGAAGTATTAATATACGATATGGTTAAGTATATGTCATTGTCTGTAAATAAAAAGAAACGATATAAGTACTTTTCTAACAGGTAATTTTGAAGAATACTCATCAATTACTCATTAAAACGATCTCTAAGATGTATAAATAGAAAAATTATATAATTCATATGAATAACGCAATTTTGTCCAAAATTTCATGTCAAGTTTAAATGACGATGTTGGATTAATAAAAACATTAAAGATTGGTTGAAGATAATTGCCAAACGCATGATATTTTCTCATTCATTTTCATATATTTACAATAGAACAAATATTTTCTGAAGCAGAAAGAAAAGGTGTGGGTGTGCATGTAGGTAGACGAAGTTGTCGAAGTGTGTGTGTAAGTGTGGTATGAGTGACTTCTCTTCACCCACACCTGCTTGTGTGAATTGCCGACGTAAAGTTAATTGAAGCTGCACATCTCTAGTTTTTTTGTTAAAAATCAATGTAAAGGAACTTCTAATCGCATTGTTGTACATTGATATATTTTACTGCAGTTTTAAGTACTATGAACTCTTAGGTGATTGTAAGTACTTTTCCTCTTCTGAAAGACAAAAGTACACATTGTCCCAGTTGAGTTGAACGGCGGTATGTCACCTCTGAGATATCAATATTGGTTCGCCGGACTGCTCTTAAGATCTTTCTTTCATTTCTTGCTTGACAATTGCTTCTTGAATATGCCTTGGTAGACCCGAAAAGAGACTAAAAGCGTAGGGCACTAATGTTTTGTGTATTTCTCCGAAATCAATCATAATTTTGATAAACATTATTGTCTTGTACATAAGGATTACTCTCCTGTTGAATAGTTTCCAATGGAAAAAATTTCGGTATACTACTTGCCATATTCATATCCGATCAAGGTGATTGAAAACTATTTGATTTAATACCTGGTCGGAATGAATCGATAATATGTCGTTGTTGTGGAATTTGACCGTACAAACAAAATGTGACCTTATAATTGAACGGAAACTTGAGAATTGGATCATTTAAATCTCGCATGAGTACAAAAAAGAGTGACATATGTATACAGCGAGCATTTCCATTACCATTTAAGTAAAGACAAGCTCTCATTTTATACCCATTTGGAGATGAATAAAATGGGGGTGAATAAATTGATGTTAGTCTTTCAGATTGTGCATTAACTAAAAAATTAAACCAAAAAAATATCTCTAGAAGAGCAGAAAAAAGTATAAAAAAATTTAGTTCAACAATAGCATTAATGATTCGTGTTGTCAATTCATTAATATATTACTCATAGCTAGTATCGGAGAGTAATTATATATATAATGTTGAATGTAACGTTGATTCAATTACGTATTATTTGTCGATCTTATAGAAATTGAATAACATGTTATTCTTTGGTTATCTTCTCAATAAGAGTTTCTGCTTTTATCATTGTGTATAAAAGTAATTGATCATCTTACTCATTTTCTCGCGGAACTTCGTTATTTATCAAACTAATGCTCCATCATATGAAATACATTGCAAATCATCGACCTTTTCTTGCAATGATGATAAGTCTTGATTATGTTTTACTCCTTCTAAGAAAATATTTGATTCTTCAATGGATAATTTAACTTTTGATTGTTCTGCTGCTAATGTTGAAAGTGTTATTTGTATTTGAAGTGCTTCATGGGTTAGACATTGTTCATCATTGGTCAATGTTTCGATGCCACTCACCAAGATATTGAGCATTTCATTAAGCTCTTCTAACTGAGCTATAGTAGGATTACAAGTTCCTGCAGTTGTTGTTCGAGGAAGATCAAGATTCATTTGTCTGTCGTTTAAAGGTGATTAAATTTGACGAACAACTTTGATTAAGGCATTTTGATGTTATTCAGTCAAATAATGATCTTTCATTTTGGCACGAATTATCTAAAGAACATACATTTTCTGGCATAGGTTTCATCTCGAGAATATTCATACTCGTTCATTACAACCGAAATCTTTCAATATACAATCAACAATGAGTTGTTGAAATTCAAAGACTTTATGTTGATTGAATTTTTTAGCTGAATCAAAATGTTTGCCACAATAGTCACATTTAAGATTTGAATGAGACTGATTGAGATGTTCCTTTGGAATAAAAAGCAAAGAAGATCCAAAAATAAAATAAATATAAAATGAATTACTTGATAGTTACATAAGATATATATTCAATATAATTATGAAAAGATATTTTACCTCGGTCTGTAATGTTTCTGCTTGACATTGCCGACATTTAATTGTCGTTCTTGAAGAATAATAATGAAAAATAATACTTCAAATTGATGATGAAACTTATTGTTGTTCAACATTAACATCTTTTTTGGCACTGACGATGGTCACATTGAGTCAATTGCACAGGATCTCGTATTATCAATAAACACACAGGACAAATATATTTCAAATCAAGAAGATGTTTATTTCTTGCAGCGATTTCTACCATGTTTTAATTTAAGTAATACGAAACGACCAATGAATGTTACGTAAATATAAAAATCAGTTTTGGTGTGAGTGTTTGGATGATTGAATGTGTGAATGATCTTCTAACCAACATTACACCTACGCCCTGACATCATATCTGTTGATAAGCAATGGAGGAAGTATAACTGCTGAAGGCAAGTGAATCATACTTATTACTCAATTTCTTCAAAAGTGTCATGGGAAGATTACATAATGATGTTTGGATTGAAAAAGCTACGTCTTGACAGAATAAATTCTATTAACGCTTGATTTCAAAAGATTCTCATGTCAGTCTCACTGCTAGCAACACACATAGGTCACTGTCTGTACGCGTACGAACGTCATGCAACGTGCGCGTACTAAGCGTGATTCGAACATGTTACGCTTGGTACGCGCACGTTGCGTGACGTTAGTACGCGTACAGACAATGATCTATGTGTGTCGCTAGCAGTGAGGTTGACATGGGTTGGAAACGCATAATATTTTCGCATTAGTTCTCACATATTCAAGTAACAACCCATTTTTTGAAGATGTAGAAAACATTGCACAACTCTGATGACTCATGAATTTATCATACATAATGTTTTCTTGACTTGCTCGTTTGAAAAAGTTCGTAAATTTTCGAGGCAAATCTAATTAGCAGCAGTGTTTTTTCAGTCTTCCTTAACTCATCACTGAACAAACATTTTCTATTGAGACATTATAGCTATTTTTCTTCAATCTCGAATAAATTTACTGAAGATATTTTTCTAGGTCGAAGAATACGGCTCTGTAACCCGTCACATTACAAAACGAAGGTAATCAGTGAAGAAACTGGTGAGCGTTTTCTAGCAATGAAAAAAATTCCTAAAACGGTACGATGAATTAATGTGCAATACGGTGAAAACTAATGTAGTAATTCATAGTTTAGGGTCGTTGTCAACAGTCTGACTGATTGTCCGTGGATTCTATAATTCTTCCATTGAAATCAACAAAACATTTTTTTACAAAAAGGTTATTTATCAGTAGTGGAAATTTAGTAATCAACTTTTTTTCGTATTACAAAATTAGCGTATTTCTTGCAATTATATATTTTGTATCTTACCAGAGCAGAGAAGTTGATGTGGAGACCTTAGATTTGTGTATAAAGTAATGAAAAAGTTACTTTATTAAAAAGGAAGCGAGAATTTATTTTCGATCATTTCATTGTTGACCTTAATGCAGAAACATAAATCGTTAGAAATCATGTAAATAAAAACAAAAACAGTATTTTTACTCCATTATAGTAATACATAAGCAACTATTTTGTTCGACTATTGTTTCATAATAATACTATTTGCTCTTCAATTAATTATACATGAAACATATCTCACTTGGAAATTTTCAGACACAAACAGTGCAAATATTGCACGAAAATTACAAAATTATTATTCTTAAACTCACAAGTATACTCAAATTTTTATACATATTGATAATCAAACATCAAACATTAATCTTAGAACATTTTTTTTATCAATTTGAACATCCTTGAAAAAAGAGTTCTACTAGGATGCAAAGATTTCCATGTTGCATAGAAATCTACCGTTGCTAAGTCACACCTTAAAACGTTCTCTTAACACAATACAATGAACTATAAAAGAAACGTCACTACTTCCGTAATAGTATTGGAATAAAAATGTTTCGATTTTCTATATGTTACATTTGTAAATACTGATCAAATTCTGTATAAATTGGTGTAGCTTTTCAATGTGTTTCATAGGAGATATTGCTTTCATTGCACCACTGCTATAATGGTATTGTTAAAGTGTCTTTCACATATCCTGATGATTGTTTAAAAAGCTTGTCACTCTTAAGTCAGTAGCGCCATCGTGATTGATATTTCTGATAAGATTTGAGAGTAACAGGTGTTTGAAGTTGAAGCAAAAAGCATTATAGTTATTGTTCTCATTCTTACTATCAAAGAAAAGCGACTTTAATGAATATAAAACTTTATGTAGTCTGTTTTTTCATGAGATATTCATTCGTACAAGAGGCGATAAGATTTTTTTTTTGTTGCTCTCACATCCAAATCAATGTGGGCATATGTAATTTTGAAAACTGTTGTAGAGGATATATCATTGTACATATTATGAATATCGAAATCAGAGTTGAGAGCCATTTATCTTTGTTTGAAATTTAACTGATTCAATCTCTTATCAGAACCATAAGGAAAATGAAAAGCAATTCTGGACTCCTTCAGAAATTATTAAAGAATCTGTTAAAAGTTCCTCGACAACTTCGAAAGGAATTCCTATTTTTCACTTCTTATATATTGTAAAAACAATGACTAATTAAATAAATCAAGAATATAATGGAAGCCAGATGTAAATATATATTTTTATTATTTAACGAATACGTTGTGCATAGAGATTGACATGTTAATTCGAAGAACCTATGAAAATAGAAACTCTCAATTACTAGTAACAATGCTCAATAATATCTGATTGACTTATAAAACTTGGTTGTTTCGTTTTTAATATATCAATAACTTTTCTGTTAAACGTTAGAGTATTTATAAATAATTCAACTATTTTAAGCCAAAATTATTTTTTCTTCGAAAATAAAATTTGATTATCACTATCAGATTTTTGTATAATAAAGATCGATTGTAATACTTCTACAACGAAAGAATTATAGTTGATGTATTTCAAACAAAAGATAATATACTAATCTATTAGAAATTAAATTCGTATAGTCCCACAATCAATTTATAAAGTATTGTTTATAACAAAGTATACTGCTTAGAGTATACATATTAAATAGATATTGGAAAGAAAAATCATCATGAATATTCTCAAACAATTTAATAAATTATTACTATTCTCTGATAAAATTGCGTGGGGTGCTGTCACAAATGTTCGACAATAAAAATAACGTCATACGATTCTTATCAGTATGATGAGTGTATGTCACGAATCAATCACACTATCGTTCCAAAACAGCTACAGACTTTCTTAAGAATAAGAAAAAGCAAAAATACAAGTCAGTGAAAAGTACACTCAACAAAATTTTTCCCACAAACAAAATATAATGAGAAAACACTTTTGTAAAATGTTTATTCTTAACCAATGTATAGAAGAACATTTAATCAGATTGACGACATAGAAAAAGGTGTAGGCCAAATAAAGACTAAGATTGATATCCATGTTCATATTGCGAAGAAAAAATAAACTTGTTGAAATACTATTTAGATATTTTGCAATTTTACTTTTCGCTATTATTATATACCTTCGCGGAAAAAACCTTTCACTCATATATTTTTTGTCGAATATACTTCATATTCAGATGTACCCACGATGTTCCATAAAATGTTATTCATTAATCCAAACGTACACTTTATCCTTATTCAATGTAACCTGTAGTTTTGATCTTATTCGATAAATAATATTCTTATGTAAGAACTTCAATAGAATGAAGTGAAGAAGAATCAAAATAAAATGTGTTGATTAAATAAGGATTAAATATGTGTCTATATTACTTATTTAGTATCGTTTATTAATATACTTTGCTCACTTTCGTCTCTATGGAAAAGAATATGTTCGAAAATCAGAAAAATTAATAATAATTGATAACCATCAGTGGTAAAAAGTTTCGAATTTTATTCTATTAAATGATATCAGATTTATCACAAAATTGTGTATAATAAAAACTAAGAGAATTGAAGTTGTGAATTCGTAAAAAGAACCGATCTTTTTCGACTTCAAATTTTCAAATTTCTCATTTTTATTTGTATTTACTGTATATAGGTCTTAAATTATCTTTGAGTTGAAATTGTCTTCATTACTTATAGACCTTTATGTCGTCAGAAAAGTACAATATAAAAAAAAAAAGTAATATTTGATTTTTCTGTCTAATTTCTGCTATCTTCGTACAATAAAAAAATGATTGAAACGTATTTCAAAAAGAAAAATTAACCATAAATATATACTTTATTTTTAATATCATCAATTAATTAACATTTATTTTGTACTCAGTTGAAGTCAACTAACAGCGACAAACTTTTTAGTCAAAGTTGGAAATTCATTGTGTAAATGCAATGCAACTACAACTTCTTTCCTTGGTGCAAACTTAATACAATACATAAATGTAATAACACTGCATAGAATGTAAAAAAAGAAAGATGAAGAAAAAAATGTTCTAAAACGGTGATAATGTTGTTACCTCAAAAGTACATTTATTCCGATGCTGAAAGCAAAAATTATTTGTCCTTAATCATATTGTACATTCTAGAAAGATCTAAGCGCAACTCAAAACAATATAGTTTTGGTTTTAATTCGGTGTCAATATGAAAAATCAAGTCATATTCCTTGTCTTCAAGAACTAAGAGTAATTGTACAATAAAAATCATGTGATTTCTATTCTAGTGTACTCAAAAAGTGAGTATACTCTAGAATCGGTCAATGTGTCCGTCTGGTCGTTTACACGATAGCTTTTGACAAGAGAGTGCAATCTTGATGAAATTTTCTACACAGCATCGTCTTAATAATGTCTCGGTCGAGTTCGAAGATGAGAATGATTTGTCGAACCATTGCTGAGTTATCGCAAAAAAAAAATGATTTTCCCCTATGCTTTTTTTATACGATTATTGACCTATCTCGGTTTTCGTAAAAGAATTTTTACTTTCATAATCAAAAAAAAACCATGCTATTATATACCATTCAATAGAGAATTTCACAAGCTACGAAATAGTATATAAAACATTAGGAAATACGAAGACTAAGTCACCTATTATAAAGACACTTGAACGAAAATTGATTCTGTTTTTGTCCACGTTCCAATTGATCGAACATTAAAGCTCCATCTTCCAATCACAGAGATGATACTTCGAAGCTTTCTGGGGCGGGAAACTCGAATCTGAGCTTCACTAGCCTCGAAATCCTATTGGTTGAGCAGTAACCAGTAGAAATCAAGTTTTAATAGGAAGGACTTGCTAGGATAATTTTGATGTCTACACATGCTATGATGACTCATCTGTCTAGACAAGTTCAGAACCGATGAGCTGTTCAAAACGTTCACTATCACAAACTGAACTATTTGAACAGTTCTTTTCAACGAACTTAACTTAACCTTTCCAAATAGTTCGACTCTATGAGTTGATCATAAAGAAAAGCTATACATACCATCTTCAGGATTGGTTAGGAACATCTCAGGCTGAATATCTATGACTCCTTTAGTGTGCTATGGAAGGCTCACAGGTTCTCAAGACCTATTCTATGAGATACTCATAGGTCCACAATTCCTTTAATATAGGGGTACCAATAGTTCCTCAAGTTCTGTTATATAAGAGCACCAACAGGTTCTTAAGGACTATCTTATGGGTATTCCTATATAGTAGACCTTGAGGACCTATGTATCCACCCATATTATAACATCTAGTATAACTTTACGTTAAGTTCATTTGAAAAGAAATGTTTGAAAAAGCTCAGCTCGTTTAAAAGAGCTGTTCGAACAGTTCTCTAGTTCATTTGAATGAAGTTCATCAACGTGAACCTGTCGACTCTTATTCCTTACTACTCTCCAGGATGATCTTTTTAGACAGTTTGATCAAAACCAATCTGTCGTCAATAAATTTTTACTTTTTGAAGTACACATAACACTCGGATTTAAATCCGAGGTTTCCACATTTATTTTTGATTAGACTTAAAACAAAACAATATACATATGTTTTCTGAAAGATCTAACCGTCATATAAAATTTTCTTTAATCTTTTAGTAATATGTTAAAAGACAACAAATTTTTCAAGAATCTTATAATCTGACTCAAATGTAAAAGCTTCCAAGAACATGATTTTTTTTGTACAGTTTTCTTCTGACTGTTTGATTTGGAGGAATTTCAAATCAAATCATCTACGAATATCTAGAGAGTTGAAATTTGAAGTTTTCATTTAATTCATTTTATCATTTTTTTTTTCAGCAAACAAAGAGATGAAAATAAGAAACTTTTTCTAAGAAGAATATAAAATACTGCTAAACTTGAAACAAAAGAATCTATCACACATATCAAATTTGAAAGTTGAATTTAATAACTCAAGATTTTTAAAAGATTACTCACGTAACTAATATTTTATATCTGCATCGCAGCATAAGAGTACACAATAATAAGAACTTTTGTTAGAGTTCGTACGTCTTATTTATCATAGTAGGTTAGTTATTTTTTGATATAAGATTGATATCGAAATCACGAGTTTTAATAAATTCAAGAAAAAATAAAATAAATTTATACAAGTGTAACAAAAAAAATCGACAATTCTAAATTGTTCATTGATGATTTTTCATATTCTAAAGTCACAGAATCTCGTAAATTCTTCTTTCTATTTTCTCATTGTCCATTGCATTTGGTTATATAATTAATGATTGAATATATTGTTATTGAAGTTTTAAACATCCAACTTTCATTTCAACTTCTGTTTTATCGAGTATTTTTATCAATAGAATTTTCCAATGTTTTATATTGTGTGTATATCTGCATGAGTGAATATAAACTAACTTGGATTTAAGAATAATCGGTTATATAAATATACTCAAAATTTGATAAAAATTGAACCTGGTATTTCAAAACCAGAGAATTCTCACACACAATGTTACCAATATGTCATATTGAATACATAATGATTACTTGTCAAATAATATATTGGAAAGAAGCCATTAGTTTATTTATTGTTAAGTATAAATAACTTTATGACCAGTGGCGTAGTCAGGAATTTTTGAGTCATGGGCAATTCATCAGCCGAACTATTTTGAGTTACAGGCAGCTAATGGCAACCGTTATGATTTCAAAAATATCTATGGGCAACAACTGTTCAAGCACTGCATAGCTCAATAAATCCATGGGCAATTGCCCAATGGCCCTACCCCTGGCTACGCCACTATTCATGACTTTGTACTAATAAATAGATATTGGTAACAATACGGATTTCCTGTTAACTAAGAATAAGTTTTTTTTTTAGATAGTAATGTAGTATTTCAAAGAATATATGAAGAAAAGAAAATTTCAGAAATGAATATTTTTATCAATGAAAATAAGAAGATCAATTTGATTATTGATGAAACAGAAGAAACATAATAAGAATATTTCGAAAAGAGAAACAATTATTAATCTAATTTGTAATTAATATGCTTCTAGTATTTGATGAACAATCTCATACTATAATTTTTTTTTTCCTTACAAATATATTTAAGATCTATTATGAATCAATTGATAGATTTAAAATAATATAATTGTATGTCGTAAAAATAATCAAAAATTATAATAAAATTAATACATAGTTCGAAAAAAATATAGTTTAAAAGTTGAAAATCTCAATATTTCATATCTAGGTCATTAGTTTATCATGTAAGAATGACTCAAGTGTTCAAGTTCGACTTTTTTTTTAGTAGAAATAGATCTTTTTAAAAGTAGATTTTATTAACTTAATAGAAAAATAATTAAAAAAAAAACTAGATATCAAAAAGTAAATCGATTGAATCATCGATTTTCAAGAAAAACTAACAACATGGAACTGAATATCGATATAGAATATTTATTCTTAATCTATTATAATAGATAGTAATTAGAATTTATCAAATGTAACAGAATACATTTGATACAAAGTTTATTCATTTTTCATAATAAAAAACTATTCTATAATATTTATTCTAATCTCATATTATAAGTTTTTCAATATGTAATAATGAACCTATAGGAATGTTTTAGAACAATTCATTTTCTTACCTGTAGAATAAATTTGAAGAAAATTCATATGCCATACATTTTTCACTTTGACTAGGTCTAAGTGTATACTGAGTCATTCTTAGACTTTTATAACGATTCATTTAGTAATAGAGTTATTTATTGTGGATATATATATATATCAAGTAAAATTCCTTATTTCTAATGACTAAACAGTAGTCTACGTACTATGGACTTAATTGATAGTGATGACGCATACGTATTTTCGGTGAAATAGATTGTAACTAGTTACATGATCTTTCCATGGACGCATTCTTTTTGTCCTGTTTGAGATGACTCATGCTTGTTTTTATACTCAGTCAGTTCTCCACTCTTTTTTCGTTCTTCAAAATAATCCAGTCTAGCACATACTTTCATTTATCCTTATCGTAAATTTATTTTTGATGATGATAAATAACAAAAAAACTGCTTGATAAATATGATTCACTCAATGTTGTCAAATAGTTTAATTTAGTCATAATGTAATTGTAGACAAGTAAGACATAATTATTCATTTGAAATGACATCGAAAAAATAACGAAAAATTTTTGTAGAAAACTCTGAATAGTTAAAATAAAATGAAGAATTTATGTATATTAGAACATTTTCAACACTGTTTGTACTACCATTTTATACAGAGAAATATTTTCTTTGAACTTTGTATATGATATTTATATTGTCACCAGCACTATTTTCAAAATTTTTAAATAGTTGACAAATATAGTAACGATGATTTATGAAGTCAACGCATGACACTTATATGTTTATACCAGTGTATCATTACTGTCATTTTGTTGTTACCTTCATGTTTCTCAAATGAAAAATCTGTAAATAAAATGAATTTTAAATAAATCGGAAAGCATATATCACTTGTTTTTTATTAGACTATAAATATTGATGAGAAATATGAATCCTTCTTTATGAAAGGGAAGAAGAATAAAAATGGACGATAGTGGAATATACAGAGATGTTTTCGATGATAAAACATATTATTCATAACCAATAATATAAAACTATTTAAAATTACTGCAATTCTATAATTATTCAAGAACTAATTTCATATGTTTGACAATTTCATTAGGAAACATACGAGACATCAGGATCGAAATAATTTAATTGGTTAAAAGTCTTTAAATTTATTTATTTGAACCGAATAAACTAATCATACCATGAAAAGAATCGAATTTCTAATGATCATTATAAATAGAGACCCTCTGTAGCAAACAAAGATGAACAAGACATATACTCAGTTTTAATAAGATTGTATAGTTTACTCAAAAAAAACTGTTTAACTGATGAGTCTCAGTCGAATTATTTCATATATTCTTTCAGCACTTCACTTTCATTATGAACCTAAATAGCCGATTGCAGAACCGATTAGAGATGAATTATTGTTCACTATTCAATTTAATTTACAGATCACCCTACATTTAGCACAGTGTTTCTCTTTTATGAATAAATACAATCAAACCATATCGTATACATACATAAAACTTGTGTGCTCTTCAACAGCAATTTATGAATAATAATCAGCATCTTTTCAAGTAATCGATGCTAATTCTACTAATGTCATATATGATTGGCTACTCAAACTTGATATTTCTCAACTTATTTTTTGTAAAACTTCCTAAAGAAATTTATTACCCACCACGATACATCGTTTATGCATTTGAAAGAAATTATGATGCGTATAAGAGAGAAAAATGTGTAAGAAAAGGATGGAAGATTGATTTTGTACAAGAAAAGAACAAAATCAATAGCGTGACGTGTTCCTCTAATGTAATCTGTTTACGTTGTAAGAAAAAAAAGATATTTTTTTGTACACATAAACAAACTATTACTGAAAAAAAAAACAGTCACTTCCTCGCAATCTTATATGTGTCATATATTCGATAAATGCGCATCTTTTAATATCATTATTCATTCTACTAGTCTCATTATAAGAGGTAAGGATGGTCACACGAAGAGACGATAGTCATTGCTTCTTTCCTACTTACTTCCTTATTCTTCTATGAGTGATAATCGATGTTTTTTCTTTCTTGATTCGAATTCCGTACATTTCGACTTCCTAAGGCAAGTTTTATCTAGTTCTATTTTCAAGAGTGAGATTAATTTTTATAAGTCATTAATATTTTTACTGAAATACTAAGTCTCACATAAATGCTAAAAATCATTATTCAAAATGGTTAGGTCTCTAGTAATCACACTTCGAAACTTGTCTTTCTTAGACTTCGTTTATCAAATACAAACCCATAGACTAAAATATTTCCCGTTGTTTTCTCAAATATGTCATCATTAATATTATAGTACAGTTTTAGAGAATT
>CAJNOP010000270.1:95474-146875 GCA_905250075.1 Rotaria sp. Silwood1
TTGAAAATTCAACAAAGATATTATTTTCCTGGTCATGATGAAATTATTTGTACTCTAAACAACATTGGCGGTATACATAACGAACAAGGAAAGTATGATGAGGCTCTTGATTTTCATCGACGAGCATTAGCATTTCAAGAAAAATATTATCCATCTTATTATGCAAACATTGCTGGCACTCTTAATTATATGTGTGATGTACTACTTAACCAACGAAAATATGATGAAGCTCTTTGTTATTGCCAACGAGCATTAACAATGCAAGAAAGCTATTATCCTTCAGGCAACGCTTCAATGGCCTCGAGTCTTCATAACATTGGCAACATCCTAAATGTACAAGGAAAGTATGATGAGGCTATTGGTCTCCAGCAACGAGCACTCGAAATACAAGAGAAATGTTATCCAAATGGTCATGTGAACATTGCAGTAACTCTTATTCTTATTAGTGCAATATTTCATCGACAGGAAAAATTCAATAAAGCGATTGAATATTGTCAAAAAGTATTAGAAATTCAAGAGAAATATTATCCAAACGGTCATGTGAACATTGCAATGACTTACATTTGTATTGGTACAATACTTAATCAACAACAAAAATTCGACAAAGCAATCGAATATCATGAAAAAGCATTAGAACTTCAAGAGAAATTTTATCCAAATGGTCATGTAAACATTGCCATCACCCTCTTTAGTTTGGGCACAGCATTTCGTCAACAAGCAAAATTCGATAAAGCAATGGAATGTTATCAAAAAGCATTAGAAATTCAGACAAAATACTATCCATCAGGTAGTATTATCATGACTGATACTATCAATTGTATTGGTAATATTTTGCACGTTGAAGAAAAATTCGATACAGCTATGGACTATTATCGACAGGCACTTTCAATCCAAGAAAACTTCTATCTTAATGGTCATATGGAAATTTCTCATACTTTTAATTTCATTGGTGACACTCTATATAAACAAAAGAAGTACGATGAAGCTCTTCAATATCATCAAAAAGCTTTAACTATCCAAGAAAGACATTATGACGCTGCTTATGTCGATGTCGCAAACAGTCTAAACTCTATTGGTAATGTTCTATATAGTCAAGAGAAATATGATGAAGCTATTGATTTCTATCAACGATCATTAACTATTCGAGAAAAATTCCATCCATTTGGTTATGCTGGCATCACTATTCTTCTTGGTAATATTGGAGATGCTTTGTATAGACAGGGAAAGTATGATGAAGCACTTGACTTCTATCAACGAGCGTTGACAGTTCGAGAGAAATTTGATGCAACTAATCATATTGGTACTGTTGATAGCCTGATAAGTATCTCAAATGTTCTAAGAAATCAAGAAAAGTACAATGAAGCTATAGAAATCCAACAGCAAGTATTGATGATACAAGAACAGAATTATCCTTCTGATCACATGAACATTGCTTATAGTTTTAGCAACATCGCTAACATTCTTACTTTACAAAGAACATATGATGAAGCTCTCAATTTCTATCAACGAGCGCTGAAAATCTACGAAAAATGTAGCCCATTGAATCTTGTCGATATTGCTAATGGTCTCATCAATATTGCTGATGTCCTTAGCAAACAAGGAAAGTATGCAGAAGCTATTGAATTTCAACAGAGAGCATTAACAATTCGAGAAGAAAAGTATTCCTATTATCATGAGAATATTGCAGATAGCTTGAATCGCATTGGTCACATTCGAATGTATCAAAAAGAATACAATCTAGCACTTGAATGTTATCAACGAGCTCTAACTATTCTTGAAAACTGCTATTCATCTGATCATGTTGATATTGCTGAGTGCTTAGGATGTATTGGTATGACCCTGAATGTACAAGGAAAATATGATGAAGCCCTCAACTTTTGTCGACGAGCATTAACAATCTATGAGCAATATTATCCATTCGGTCATAGAAAGCTTGCAACTTGTCTGAATGATATTGGTAATATATTGTGTAATCAAGAAAAATATGATGAAGCTCTTGATTTTTATTATCGAGCACTAATATTTTACAAGAAACATTCATCCAATTATTTGAATACTACTACATGCCTAAGCAATATAGCGCAAGCTTTAAAATATAAAAGAAAATATGATGAAGCTATCGATTTTCAAAAACAGGTATTGACACTTCTCAAAAGCAATTCGTCTAGTGATCAATTTAGAATTGCTAATAGTCTTAAAGATATCGGTTGTACTCTATTTGAACAAACAAAATATGATGAATCTCTCGACTATTATCAACAAGCCTTGATCATATTTGAAGAAATTTATCCTAATGATCATATTGAGATTACTAATTGTCTATTCCGGATTGCTGCTAACTTCAATAGAAAATTTCAGTTTGATCTTGCTATTGAATATTTGAAAAAATGTCTATTAATTAAAGAAGCCAGTGTATCTCCAGAAGATTTCTCCATTGCCACCCTATTCGAGTGTTTGTCACAAGTACAAAGTACGAATGGTCAGTATGAAGTTGCTCTTATATATGAACAGAAATGTTTCTTAATGCGTCTCAAAGTTCTATCGCCAGATCATGAAAATATTGGTCATAGTTTATCACACATGGGTGAAATTTATGAAAACCTTGATAAATCTACATTGGCACTTGATTATTATCAACAAGCATTCGCTATCTATCGAAAATGTCTATCTTCTGAGCATGATGTTCTGTGTGCGATGAAATTAAATATTGAACGTCTTTCAGAAGAACTTGGAATAGAACTCAATTTATTTGATTAACATTTCAATAGTACTTGTTTTCAATTAAAAATTTTTATTATCCGATTAAAATATTGATAGAAACATTTTGTTCTTTCAATACTAACAGTAGTTTTCGATACCGTTTGTAACAATAAATGTACCAAAAATTGAAATTTGATTGTTTTTAGTTTGAAGAAATACTTCTTAATTATATTAACCAACATATACTTTCTAACGAGTGTGTCTCACAGTTTTTTTCCATTGTGTAATTCTTTAAAAAAAAAGGAGACAACTTCTGTTAACGATCTTTAAACAACAATTGATCTTAGTTAGCAAATAATTTTCTTTTCTAATTTCTTTCACTAGTTTTTTTTTATATGCAATTCAACAGAATTTATTGAACATGTAGAGAGGCATTATGTAGGCAAATCCTAAAAACTCATAAAGTACCTATAAGATACTTCTCTGTGTGTATTCTAAACTTAGTACGTTCACTAGTGCATCATTGTTTTATATGATTTCATTTGAACTTACTGTAATATTCGCCAAATACTCATTTGAGTTACTTTTACAAAAAAAATCATTATTTTTATGATTAAATATAACTTATCATAGAACAAAACATAAAATTCTAAGAATTTCTACAAGAAACATATGCTTCTAGAAGGATCGAAACAAAAAAAATTAGTTCATCATATTTCATGCAAAATTTAAAAAATAGATTAAAAATATTTCTTCCGGCAGAGGGAGAGAGTAATCAAGACTCTATATTACATTAGGTTCTCTTTTTCATTCGTTCATTGATTGACCTGAACATAATGTTCATCATGACTCATATTACTATTATTATTTATTTGCTTACTCATTATTTCATGCATATGTATTCAGAGAAGTTGATTAATTAAATATTGATTTATATACAAAATATTTTTTTTGTTTGCTTATTTTCAGATAGACGAATTTGAATTATGGGTGAAACATTAACTGATGAAGAAAAAGCATCAATTGCACGACGTTTTATTGCTCATGCACCACCAGGTGAATTTAATGAAGTTTTTAATGGTTAGTAAAATCAAATTATTGAATTTATTTATATAAATACAGTTGTTTTTTTTTATAGATGTACGAACACTATTAAATGATGATTCATTAGTTCGACGATCAGTTTCACAGTAAGTTATTGATGTATTTATCAAATGAGTATTTTGAAAAGATTTTTAATTCTTAACTCATTTCTACAGACGAATGGTAGTTTTTAAATGAATACTGTGGATTAGAAAAAAAACTGATTTTCAAATTTCTTGTGAATGTTTTAGATCTTAATAATTATGAATAGTGACGTAACTAGGATTTTGGCGGTGGTAGGGCTTAGCATCGCTTAAATGTCTGGTGATTGGGCTCAGGCGAAGCTCAACTTAGTCCTATCCTGGTTACGCCACTAGTTCTGAATATAGCTATGAAAAAAATGTGTTATTGAAGTCGTTCATATATGACAGTAGATTAAAAGAATCATAGCATTGATTGAATATCTATTGTAGATTTCTAATGTCTACATCAGAGATGAACAAAATCGCACTGCGCCTAGGCGCTACGCACATCTCTCTTTCTCTTTGCTCTACCAATCAGTTTCTCAAACTCCACCGAATACCGGGATGCTCTAAGCATGCGCTCATCGAAGCTCAGATTAGTGTAGCGTAGGCGTGAGCAACGGCGCGGTGCGACTTTGTCCATCTCTGGTCTACATAGCAACATAAGGATTTGAATTTTTATCTGAAGTAATTTTCTCAGTTAGAAGACTTCTCTTATAAAATTCTTGAATTTTTATTCGTCAATATAATTTTAGAGCTTTTGCTGAATATAATCGAGATCAATATATTCCAACGAAGGTTCAAAATTCAGAATACAAATGTCTTATAACCGATGCAAATGATTTAGATACTGGTCGATTTTATGATCCACGTACACGACAAACTTTTAAGTATGTTTATTTATTTTTTCTTTTTTTTGGTTAAAAATAAAATAAAATTTAGATTTGATCATTTACGTCGTGAACCATCTGATTATGAACATTATCAACCAGATGAAAAATCTGAAATATGGCGTTTAGCATTAGAAAAAGAACTTACAGTTTATATTAAAGAACGTTATCCATATGGTTCTTGTACAGTTATTGGTAGAAGTAATATAGATACAATTACATTAGCTACATTTATTGAAAGTCATAAATTTGAACCAAAAAATTTTTGGTATTTTTTATTTTTATTTGAAATCTAAAATTTCTCCGTTTTTTTTTTTATTATATAGGAATGGACGTTGGAGATCTAATTGGTCGTTTACATTTAGTAAAGGTCAACATACATGTGAATTAACTGGACTTATAAAAGTTCAAGTAAATAAATCAAATTTTGAGAAATAAAAAACAAAAAAAACTAATTTTGAAAGTTTTAGGTACATTATTTTGAAGATGGTAATGTTCAATTAGTTAGTAGTAAAGATATTACAGAAATAATTCAACTTCAAGTATAATACTTATTTTCATATGATTTTATTTTTTTGACTGAGTTTTGTTATTTTATTTATAGGATGAAATAATGACAGCAAAAGAAATCATTCGAATTATACGTCAAGCCGAAGATAATTATCAAGTATATAAAAAAAAAATTTCATTCTCTCATGCATACAAAAACTCTTCGGCATTAGAAAAAAAAAAGGTTTTTTGAAAAATCGATATCTAGACGGGATTCGCTCTGTTTGACTCTACACTCATCAACTTAATCTTACTAATTTTTGTTTTATGATCAGTGTGTCTTCAAGGATTATACTTTACAAAAAGCAAAAAAAAATATATTTGTTTATATATTAATTTTAATTTTAGCAAGCTGTTAATGAAAATTATCAAGTTATGTCTGATTCAACATTTAAAGCATTACGTCGTCAATTACCAATAACAAAAGCTAAAATTGATTGGGAAAAAATTACGGCATATAAAATTGGATCTGAACTTAAAAATATTTAATATAATTATTTATTAAATAAATTAGTCAAAAATTATTTATACATCGATATAATTTGTAAAAAAATAAAAATAAATTCTATTTATTAATTCTGTGTGTTTTTTTTTCGAATATTCTATAAATTTTTCTCTCTTACTTTCTATATATATATATGTGTGTGTTTTATTCAAGTATATATAATTATTTGTAATTTATATGATATTGAAATATATATTCCTATATAATAGAATGGATATTTTTTTAAGAAGGTTTCATAATCAAATAGAATTTTTGATAAGACTATACTAGTTGCGTCATTTTATTCTACGCTTTTTTTTTATCAAAATAAACAAAAAAAAATTGATTCGCTCAACCCTGGATATGAATCATTCTGTATATTGATTATAGACGGCGCAAGGTTTTGATTTTAAGGTAAGTCTAATATGTTTTTCATAAAAAAACGCGAGACAGACGAGCGTTTATATATCACTGAAATGAAGATTTCGAATGAAGTTATTACGCCTTGTACAACAATTGTGATGCAATGCTGAAATCTATCAATCTCATGGGAGAAGAGATAGATGTCTGAACCAATATTAGCCTACAAAAAAATGAATCTAGGATAGACTTGAACCTATCCACGCCTTGTGGCTTGATAAAATCGGCAATATTACCTTTATTCCTTCCATATCTGTCAACATGTCATTAATTTCTGGCGTTATCTAGTTCGGGACGCCTACAAATCAAGCCAAACAAATTGATGTTTCTAATTTGTGGGATGTACTTAATTCTGTTTTGTACAATCGAACAAATATAATTTGATATAAAATACAGAGGTAAACGAAAATGTAGAGAATAAGGGATACTTATCATCACAGGCAAGGAAATTCTAGTAGGACAATGCATTAACATTTAACTTTCAAAACGTAAGAGTCCGACTAAAGGTTTTGGGTTGATTTTCTTAGGGAGCAGATCAAACTGATAGCTCTGATGGAAATATTTGATCAAAATTTACATGTAATACACTTCAATCAGTCTTCAATGAACATAAGGACATCTATCTAAACATATATTAACCAATTAAATGTTTTTTTCTCCGCCTCTAAACATTTGTCTCTCCCTCTCTCTGCATTAGAAAAAGAAAGTGTTGCTTATTCACTACCGAGTACAG
This sequence comes from Rotaria sp. Silwood1, assembly GCA_905250075.1. NCBI lineage: Eukaryota > Metazoa > Rotifera > Eurotatoria > Philodinida > Philodinidae > Rotaria > Rotaria sp. Silwood1. The sequence goes on from CAJNOP010000270.1 coordinate 102,357, forward strand.
ATATATATTTTTTTTTTGTTGTTGTTTTTTCTCATGGAATTAATTTTTTCTGTCAATAATGAAAATACATAAAGAAAAAAAACTTTTCATAAATCATTTCTATTTTCTTTAGATATGTGTGAAGAAACAACCAATTATCTATGGGCAGTACAAGATATTCTAGGACATGGTGCTACATCTCAAGTATATAAAGCATATAATAAATCAACTGGTGAAGTTGTTGCTGCTAAAGTTTATCAAAATTCATCAAATTCTCATTCACCACATGGAGATAAAAAAGCAAATCGTAATCAAGATTATCGTACTATATTAGATCATGAATTAGATATTCTTAAATCAGCTAATCATGAAAATATTGTTCGATATATTGCATTAGAACCTGTTATATCATTTGATACATCTCGTTCAATAAATAATCGTGAAGCATTACTTATTGAATATTGTAATGGTGGAAGTTTACATAATGTACTTGAATTACCTGAAAATCGTTATGGTTTATTAGAAGATGAATTTATGTTAGTTTTTAAACATTTAACAAATTCATTAAAATATTTACATACAAAAAATACAGTAAGAAAAAAATGAATTATTACATTTTTTCTTTTTTGTTAAATATTTAGATTCATCGTGATATTAAACCAGATAATATTATGCTTTCAATTAATATCAATGCTGAACGTACATATAAATTAGCTGATTTAGGTGTTGCTAGACTTATGAATGAAGGTGAAAATGCTTTTACAACACTTGTTGGAACTGAAGAATATATTCATCCAGAATTATATCGGTAAAATAAAAATCAATTCTATTGAATTATCTATAAAGATTTCAGTTTTGTATCTTTTTCTCCGGAGGGGCGAAAAATTATTTTCGGGGGGGGACAATTTATGTATTCGTAGCACGATTATCACAAGTGTCGGGAGGGCGAACTCGATTTTCAGTGGGACGCCGCCCTCCCCTGGCACCCCTCTGGATAAAACACTGACAGACAAGTTATCCTATAAATAACTAGTAAATTTATTTTTCATAAGAGAAAACATTGACTCCTATTAGAGTCTGTCGGGTTTGAAACTAACACATTAGTCTCTATCGTCTATTAACAACAAAAAATAATCATTTGAGGGTAATGACATAAAAATAAATTTAGACATTCTCGTATAAACATAATACTTATTGATATTTACGCATGAATAAATAAATAAATTGATATTAATTATAAAATACAAACATCATTTGTTGTTACATAAATATTTAATATGAATATCGAAAAGAGAACAAAATCAAACGAATACCTACAGTTTATTCATTTTAAATATTAATATATTTGTATTTAAAATTATTTCACAAGCACATATATTGCAAAAAAAAAAAGAATAACACAAAGAAAAATAGAATTTTTCATGATGCAAAATCTTCCGATGTCTTCTTGATTGCAAACACAGATCAAATCAATTAGCAGACCGACAGTCTCGGTGAGGACGAAATCTTTACCCGAAATTCAGAATGAGTGAAAACATTCAATAGTAACTTGAATTTTACTTCACATACAGAGAAAAACATCCGACATACTATTTACTTACCAAAGAGGCCAATATTTGTTTTATTAAGAATAGTATTCTGAACCAAAAAAAAAAAAAAAATATTATTGTCTACCTTTTTATATGCAAAAAGTAAAAGTTAATTCTTATATTTATATCTCAGAATAGAAACAAAAGTCTTACACTTTCAAAACAAGCTAATCCCATCAAGAAATGTATTTGAAGAAAGTTTAAAATCGAAAATTCAAAAAAAGACAATTTTTAAAAGTAATATACGTAAGATCATCGAATTATATTGAAAGATTCATTAATGAAATGATACGCTTCATTTAATTTAATTTTTTTGTTCCGTTCATTTAGAGCTGCTGTACATGATGATAAAACAAATGCTTTACGAACAGCTTTAAAAACTCGTGTTGATTTTCCATTTGAAGTTGATTTATGGTCACTTGGTGTTACACTATATCAATGTGCAACTGGTTTGTAGTTTCCTCCTTTTTTTTGTTTTAAACTTTTTAAATTTCATATTATTTAAGGTGAACTTCCATTTCAACCATTTGCTGGTACACGAAAAGATCGAGCTGTTATGAAACGTATTTTAGATACAAAACCATCAGGATGTATTTCTGGTATTAAGAGATTTCTTTTGTTTTTTGCAATAGAATAAGTCTTATGTTTTTGTTTTTTTTGAATTAAAATAGGTGTTGAAAATAGTCTTGGTGGTGATATACAATGGTCAAAAACTTTACCAGGATCATGCCGTTTATCAAAAGATTTAAAACAACAATTAGAAATTTTATTACCACGTTTACTTGAATCAGATCGAAATAAATTAATGAGATTTCCAGAATTTTTCAAAGAAACTGATCAATTATTTAATTTAATGCCAATTTATTATTTAAATTTAAAACGTTTTATATTAACATGTAGTTATTTTGAACCAACAGAATCAATAACGAAATTATATGATAAATTACAAAAACAAAATAATGATAAAAATCATGAAGAATATTTTTGTCTTTTTCAAAAGTAAGGCAACAAAAAAAGAAATCAAATCAATAAGTCATTATTTAGTGTATCGCTTAGTTTTTTCTATGTTAAATTATTGGTCTGACAAATCAATTGAGTAGAAATTCAAACTATACATAGAGTTAGAACTGAAATGTTAGTTATTTGACTTCAACAATGATGAATTGCGTGATATCATAAATGTAAGAAATGGTCTATGACTGAATAATATTAATTATACTTGAGTATGCTTTTTGAGTGATTATTTTGCATAGATCTTTATTTAAAATTTATGTTTTCAATTTTAAAAGTGTATATAATCGAATTGTAAAACATTTTAGAATATTGTTAAATGATTGTTTGAACAATTTAATTTTCTAAAACAACTTATTAGTCATGTAGTGAACTGAAAACAAATGTCTTATGAAGGAACCTTTTCAAGTATTAATCGCTGATCAAGCTTATATTTTGCCCATAAACAAGTCTCATGATTACTAGGATATTCTAAAATTTTCAGCTAAAATGAACGTTTGTTTCTCAAGATATTGAATTTTCCAGGAACGATCATATTTCAAAGGTAAAGGACAAAAAATCGAGCTTCTTGGAAACACAATATCTCGAGAAAGAAACGCTCATTTTAGCTGAACTTTTTAGGACATTCTAGGGATCATGAGACTTGTTTATGGACAAAATTCTATTGTTCGGCTTTCCTATAAATACCATTGTCGGAGATCAAAAACCAGTAAAATGATTGTAACTCTCGAAGGACAGCGTATGGGAACGAATCTTTCCGGGCTTCTGCTAGTCTTACTTATGGGCAAAATATGACGATTAATACTTGAACAGATTTCTTCATTAGAAAGGACCTATGCGAACTGATACTTACTATTTGAGTTTACATTGGACGTTTTAATGAGGCTAGTCAGAGTCAAAACTGAAACATCAACAAACAGAATTTCTATGTGAAATTTCGTCAATATCAAGATCTTAATTAGACTAACTTGTATATATAATGTCAGATAAAGCATTCTTGAGATATGAATATATGCATTTAATATGAATATTCTAATCTCATCGATAATGTTCTGTAAAAATTTTAAGTCGAAATTCGAAAATATAATTTAATCAAAACATTTCAGCAAAAATCTCAAGTCACATCGTAGATTTATATCCTTGTAGACCTTATCTAGTCTAAAGCTCTTGACAAAGTATGAGATCAAAAACGATGAATTACTTTGCGCAGTTTCCTCGTAAGTCATATCTTTCGAAATCTAGTCTCTCTCTAATAGTAATTTTTGAATGGCTTAGAGAATAGTATTATCAATGTTCGTATTCTTTGAAGAATATGAATATATTTTACAATGTATTGACCTATCTAAAGATTCTTATGTACCTTTTTTTGTATTAGACATTCGTAAGTACTGAATAGAAAACTGACACTTTTAACTTACGAATTTCTTTTCGAAATAAATCAAAACTTCAAAAATAATGAATATCAAATAAAAAATTTTAATTTTTTTTTTGTTAGTGTACCATATCCAATATCGAAAACAAAATCAATGTCAATAAAAGCATTTTGTGAACAATTACCAATTCCAACATCACGTGAAACACCACTTGTATTTTATACATTTTCTCCAATTAAACCTGAAGAAAACTATTGTCCAATACTTTATATACCAAAAATAAAACCAATTAAACAATATAATGATGTTGCTGCTGCATGTGATTGGAGTAATGATAGTCTTGGTTTATTTTTTTATATTAAAACTCAATTAACAGAATATCAAAATATATTAAAAACTGCTCAATGTTCAACAACAATTATGCAACAACATTTAAAATCAAATTTATTAGAATTTCTTTGTTCAATTCGTTCAAAACTTATTATTTTTCGTGCAATTGAAGAATTAAAAAATATATTTGATCAAATTAGTAGTAATACTAATAATCAATCAAATAATTTACCAATAAATTCTAATAATGGAAATAATTCTAAAAATCGTACACAATCAACAAGTGGAGAAGCACCAGCTATTGGATTTTCACATTTATATAATCATAGTCCACCATCAAGTGATAATAGTTTATCACCAGGTAATTTTCAATATATATATATATTTTAATTAATTTAATAATCTTTTTTATAATTTATAGGAACAACACATCGTTCATCAACTCCATCACCAGCACAATTAATGAAACAAAGTATGCGTATTTATTTACGTTCATATTTACAATCATATGAACAATTAAAAAAATGTGAACAAGATATAATAGAAATAATTGAAAAAGAATTTAGTGGAAAATTAGGTATGATTGATGAACAACAACCATTTGCTAATACACTTTGGTTATCACAATGTACAAAAACTTATGCATCATGGATTCATCGAGCTGATAAATATCTTAAAGATTTAAATGATCTTAATGATAGTTTTCGAAAAGTAAGTTGATATGAATGTTTTTTTAATCGAAATTATGTTTTTCTAATGAGTTGTAAACATCATAGCGACGTCTTTAGTAGATATATCAATTATTCTAACTTACGAGTTTGATTCTTTGGATATAGATGCCACTCTTAAAAAAAATAATAAGCTAACGTCATATTTAGTATTATTACGATTTTATTTTTAGTATTGTATATATTTCATGAAGAAATATTTGCAAATGTCGGATACTATTTGATGCCATATGTATAGGATTTGGTGAGATGATAAAGAAAAAGCTTAAATGTATTGAGATCTATGATTTGCACTGCTGTAGATTTATCGTATTTCATTAATGAAAATAGGAGCTTATTGTTTTGCTTTTTTGTTTTTTGTTGATCAAATCTAAATTTTCTACATTGAACATTCATTCAATTCGAGAGGTTTTTATATTGATTAAAAAAAAAAAATTTTTTCAAAAGTCTTCATATTCTGTCAATTATTTTTGAATAATCTCTCAATATTGATCAATCTCTTCACTTCGAATGTTCAATGTCGAAAATTTTTGAAGTTTAACAACGTAAAAACGGAACAAAAAGTTGATAAATAATAAAAACAAAACAATACACAGATTCTATTGATTTGAAGAAAGCTATAGATTATTAGTTTTTTCTTATTGTTCACACTGCACACATACATATTCTGCCTAGAAATATGACACATGATTTGCTGATATCAGATTATCTGCTTCTAGATTAATCCTATGTAAAAGTAATTTTTCTATTTATCAATTTTCATTGAAATGACTTAAATTGAAAGATTTTGTCATATCACGTCGTCGATTTGCGCGATGGAGATAGCTTCTTTTGCATAGACACTGATAATATGTATGATTTGACACAGATTTTTATTATTCACTTATGTACTATTCTTACATTCAATAAGACTTGAGATTATTGTTTCTATATTCCTAAGATTTCAAAAATATTCTCTATATAAAATAAGAAACTTTATAATATAATCACACATCATCATTTGATTCAATATGATGAATTAGTCTTGTCTTCGACTCTTTTGAAGTCTTTCAAAGTCTCAGTACTGAAATGTATCATGCGAGAGATTTGAAATTTGTGCAAATCGCAAAAAGAAAGAATTCCTCCTATCAATCAGTCATATTTGCAGTCAAATCCTAATAGAAAAATGGCTATAGAATGTTTTTTCTTTTCTCAAAATCTCTATAGGGAACTCATCTGACTGATCATTTGTTTATCAGAGCGCGAAACCGAATCGAATCAAGTCTGAAACGCCTGATTCGGCTGTTTTTTTCTTCGTTTATATCATGTAATAATGTGACACGTTAGTGAGCATTGATACGCATTTGTTAACTATGAACGTGTAATCAAATAATGAATATCTATGATATAATCCAATAATTCTATCGATAAATTAAATACTCTTGTTACATATTTATTGATAACTATACAAATAGTATTTTGTCTTAATAAATTTTATAATAGAAATAGTGTATTCATTGTTAACGATAGACATATATAAATAAAGCGATATGATTATCTGTTCATATCGATACTGTTTAATGATGCTAATCATTTATTTTTTTTCAAATGTTTTGGTTATTGCTTCTTAAGGCCCCCCTCCCCTTCAAAAAAATCAATTTTGATCAAATTTATCGATTTTGTGATTTAAAACTCATTAGATAGAGCAAAGTGTCTACTCTCGAATGCACTATAGTTGATTGATTTTATGATGAGCTTTAAGAAAATTACATAAGTTTTTCTGAATCTCCATGTTGGAAAAAATAAGGTTTTTAAAAACTTATTTTCCGTTTTTCTCAAAATCAGTTTTTTCGAATATACCGTTTACGTGGGCACGACTTTCTTAATAACGACTCAATAGAGAAGGGATAATTTTTTCTTATTGCATAGAGGACAAGTGGGGCTAGATCCTAATAGAGCCCGATTTTTGAATTTTTCTTCTGCTGAAATAAAAAAACTTGAATCTTTCGTTTTGTTTAGCGACTCTTTTGACCATGAATTCGAGAACTTTTCGAAAAACGTTTTTTTAAAAAACAAACGAAGGGAAATTCAAAAATCGGACTCTATTAGGATCTAGCCATAAGGGTACTCTACAATTTAAAAACCACGCCGACATGCTTAGCTAAAATCCTCATGTTGAAAACCTTGCCCACGTAAAGGGTATTTTTGACCAATGAATCGACTAGAATTTGTGCATATCTTTGAGATTTGGAGGAGATATTCTAACCGTAATCTATACTAGCCTAGACTAACATTTTCTGAAATTTTGGTTGAAATCGGATGAAAAATAACAAAGTTGATTTCTGAGGGCGGGGGGGGGGGGGCTTAATGTAAGATTATAAAGCAAACGATTTTCTATAGTTTTATGGTAAAATGTTTTGATTAATTTTCGTAGTAGTTGATTCTTGCTGGTTCAATTTTATGGCATGCACTCAGATTGTGAAATTTCAACTGTTTAAGAATTAAGTACAGTCTCTTATTTCTAGAAACGATTCTCATTCGTTTCGCGCTCTATTATTTACCAATCAGATTTCGGTATACAGTAATGGCCTAAGACTTTCGCTTTCGAATGGTAAACCCTCCCAGTCTCTACCCATGCGATGAGAATTGGGCAAAAACTGGCGGTTTTACCGGTTCGGTTACCGGCTTCTCTTAACATAGAAAAAACGCGGTTAACCGAAGCGAACTACTGGTTAACCAGGTTTTTTTAATGGTGAATCGGCGGTTTACCGGTAAAACTGATCGGATTTTTGTGACATGAGTACATTGTTCCTCTCAAAAACTAGTAACATCTATCATCTTTTAAAAACTCTAAGACAATAATTTAAAGGGCTTAAAAAAAACAATTCTACTCAAATTCAGAGATATTAAATATCAACAATATTTTTGCTTAACTATTCTAGGATCGTTTATTAAGTACATATAATCGTTTACAAAGTGATTCACATTTTCGTCGTCGAAAAAATCTTGAAGAACTTCATGCAAAATATGTTCATTTTGCTAATGAAGAATGTTATCCAAATTTAGTTCAAGTATTTATTGATTATAATGATTGGATACAACAACGTTTAAATCTTATACATTCATATCAATCAATTCAACAATCATATGAAAAACAATGTGATGATATAATGCATTATGTTGATTCATTTGAAAATGTTCGTACAGCTGTTTATAATAATATTCGTGAATTAGGTGGAACACCATCAACAACAACAACAACAACAACAACAGCGACACCGACACCAAATGAATATCTTCAAGCACCACCACCATCATCAGGAGTTCGTTTTTATGCATATCAATCAAGTGAAAATGAAATATCTCATCAACAACAACCACAAATGTCAAGTAGTGAAGAAGATGATCATGAAGGAAGTAATACATTTATGGATAAAGTTCGTGGTACAACAAAAAAAACTATTCAACAAGCTGAAGAAGGTTTTATTAAATTAGATCATGCTATACGACAAATTCGTACAAATATTCAAAAAAAATAAAATTTCTTTTCTTGACTTATTATGTATATTGTAAAATTTATATTGAAGTTCCTTTAGTTTGCCGGTGAGTATTATATTCCTTGAGTTTAATTCATTTTCTTTCTTTTTTTTTTTTTGATGTTCGTATAAATGTAGAAATTTATCGTTCCTGGTTTTTTTCTTTTTCGTTTGATTTCTTTTTTGTCTATTAAAATGCATTAAAAACATAAATAAAGCATATGATAATACTATTTGTGTTATTTCGTTTTTGTCATATTATATTTCAAATATTTTATTGTTTGTATAGTTTAAACAAGAAATAAAGAAGAGAGAAAAAAACTGAGATTTTATTTTTTTTTCTTCTTCTTTTTCTATATAAAAATCTTTTTATCTTATTATGAAACAATGTGATATTAAAGCATTCACTAGATTAATATATATTTCATATCTAATGTTATATTTTAATCGATTGATAATTCAAGTTCGAAAGAAAAATATTCGATCCTGTTTATTAAGCAAACAAATGAGAGAACTATTGATGACCAAATGGGTCGCTATTCAATAGTATGATTATTTCAATGTAAAGACAATAGTAGAAAATAAAGTTCAAGAATGATACTGATAATATTTTTACGAACAAGGAAAGAACTTTAAATGTATTTCCCGAGTGTCTTCCAAAGAAAAAAAAAAGCATGCGGACTTATCTAGATGCTGAGACCATTTTAAGTAGAAGTGATAAAAACAAACATTTTGTTTACTTCGCTTTGTAAATAGAGAGAAGATTTTAAAAACATGGGTGATACTGATTTTTCCGAGTCAATAAAATAGTTCGAATATTTTATAAAAACGAACAGTGAGAATTCATACCATTAAAAATTAGAGCTAATGGATTGGGTATCGTAATACTTTTCTTCGTTCATGTATCAAATAAATCCGATAACTATCATGGTCACAGAATAATATTATTTCTAAAGTAGAACTGGATATTTTTTTTGTTTCATTTATTTATAATAAAAATAAAAAGTGACGTCAATCAGCGCCTTTAGACCTTCGCGCAATATCACTGATTTCTAATCTATCTTAAACTCCTATATTTTCTTTTTCAATTGAAAGAACAATTATCATTAGACCAACAAAAAAAAACTCCATATTTAATGTCTTATTGTTTTCTTAAATTGTAGATAAACATTTATCATAATAATGGTGATCAAGAAACACATCATTATCAAGAGTTCGATGATGAAAATTCAAAATTGCATAAATGATATAATATAATCGGTAAATTTTTATTTAATCTAAGGTTCAAGAACATCTAGTAGTATTCCATCATGTGGAATATTTCTAATTAAATAAAAATCTCTTTACTAAATAGAAATGATATTTTGTTATTGGAAAAGATTGATGATAAAAATAATTTTTGTTTGTATCAAATATGAATTAATCAAAAAAATACTTGACAATATTTTGTGTTATGCGTATGTATTTCTTTTTTTTCTTTTTATGTGATATTGGTTTTTTTTTTTGTTTTTCTTTAGAGATGATTTTTCGATGAACAAAACAAATAAATGAATTATTAATTGATTCATTGTTTAATTTCTTTAAGATTAATATGTTATTAGAAAATGATAATTTTTAAAATTATTTTCATAACAACGATCAATCAAAACATCAAAAAAAAAAAAAACAATTTCTGTATTATTTTTTTTGTCTTTAGAAAAAATGAATAGAGAATTTTTTGGAATTTCAAAAAAAAAATCTGTTATTACCTATGAGAATTTAAGTTAGATGTACCTTTTAAATTTTTATTTTTCAAGAGATTATATTTTTGTTGTTTCCAACATATTTAATTGCTAATCGCTGATCGAATTAATATGTTTCTCATAAATAGGATTCAATAAGATTAGATAAAGTATCTGAAAGGATTTGTCTTCGTTAGGGAACTGTAAAATGGTTCCGCAAGACCAAAAATTATTTTTTACGGGCCCGGAACTGAAACCATGTTTTAGCTGGTCCTGAAAATTATTTTGAATAAAAAAAAAGAACTTAATTGTCTTTTCAAGTCGATTGATGATCAATAATTTCTTTTATTATGTCATAAAAAACAAACCAATGTTTTCGAATATCTATTAACATTAACATGTTTATAATATTCACATATAGACTATTAAGACGATTTATAAGAGCAGAATTAGAAATATATCAAACAAATAAAAATAAAGTTAAATCTTCGTTCAAAAAAAAAATCGATTGAATTAAATCATTTTTTTTTTTCTTCTATAGTTTTATTTTTAAACATAGATTTTAATATCAAAATGAAAATATTTAATCAAAGATAATTTATTCAATTTCAATAGTCTTATGAAATATTCTATTATTTATTTAAAAAATTTTTTATTTTTCTAGATTAAAAAAAAAGACATTATGGAATCATCTCAACTTATTCATTGGCTTAAACAATTAACTGAACCAGATACAGAAAAAGTTAAACAAGCAACAAAACAATTACAAAATCTTTCATTAACAAATGATTTTCTTCTTCAATTATTTCATATACTTCATTCTGAACAAAATGAACAAATACGTATATTAGCATCTGTATTACTTCGACGTAAATTATTAAAATCATCATCAATAATATCAAAAAATATTCATGAAACATTAAAACATCTTTTACTTGAACAAATACAAATTGAAAAAAATCAACGTATACGTAAATCATTATTTGAATTAATTGGTACAATAGCTAAACAAGATTTACAACATGAAATAATTGATAAAACAAAAAAAAAATCTAAAAAAAAATCTAATATTGAAACAACTGGTTGGAAAGAATATCTTCATTTATGTGGTACACTTGTACAATCAACAGATATAAAACAACTTGAATTAGGTATGTATCTTTTTGCTACATTAGCAATATATTGTGGACGTTTTGTACTTGAACATTGGCCACATACATTTAATCTTATAACAACTATGTTAAAAACACGACCATCAATAATTGTTTGTGAACAAGCTTTAATTATTTTAACTAATCTTGTTAAAGTATTACAACAAAAACATTATGTACAAACTATTGTTGATATTGTACCAATTGCTAATGAAACTATACAATATCTTTTTATTAATCTTACGGTAATTATATAAAATATTTTTAGGAATATATTGAAAGAAAATTTTTTTGAAAGATATAATCGATATTGTAGCTTTATTTATTTGATATTTTATAGAAAATAGAATTGAGAAGGATAAAATTTGCTTGTCGCCCTAAAAATTTCAAATTTTTTTTCTTTTTGGAAATCTTGGAAAGAATACAAAACTTTTGCATTCAGTGTTTTATCCAGACGGGTGCCCGGGGGGGGGGGGCGCCCCCCCCCCCCCCCCCCCCCGAAACTTGCGATCATCGTACTAAAAACACGTGGCTTGCTCTCCCGAAAATAATTTTTCGCCCCCCCGAAATTCCAAATCGCCCCTCCGGAGAAAAAATCCTGGATAAAACACTGTTTGCATTCAATGTTATATTTGTATGTTTATTTAATTGAATTTTATTAGGCTGAAAATACAACAAATCTCTTGGATTTTTATGAAGCATTACTTGATTGTGAAGTACCAAATGTTATTGGAACACATCTTCAAAGTATTATTTCAACTTGTCTTCAAGTAATATTTTAATTAAAACATCTTATTGAGCATTTTTCATTTAAAAAGTCATTTATATCCTTTTGTAAAACAATTCGTGACACATTGAATCATATAACAAAATTGCTTTTTTTTCATCAAGTTTTTATATTATAGCAATTGTAGATAAGATAAACAAATATTGTTTAACGTTACTTTAATAGAATTTAGTCTCATATTCAACTATGTATATTTAATAATAGCTTTCTTCGTATTCTAAGCTTAAGCATTGATAATTTTTAATTTGTAAGACATACTCTATAAGCATATCAACTGATTGTCTGCTATATTCAAAGATGAGCACAGGACAGGGCGAGATTTTGATTTTTGTCCTGTGCTCATCTCTGTTCTATATTGATGTATGTCATGGTCGAATGAGCCAATCAATACCTGAAAAATTTTTCGATTCCTGTGGAGCTCTCTATTCGATTCAATACATTCTTAGTTTTTGATGAAAATAAAAAATTTGATATGATGCAAATTAGTTCAGAGAGCAATTAAGTGATATACTTATAAGGTTTGGTTGCACTATTCTTTAAGGATCCCCACCTCTTTTTTGACCAAAAACTCGGTTTCGAGCTGAGCCTAAGATATGATAGCCTGAAGTGCCATATGCAACTAGAGACATTAGTCAACTCTAAATACCTTACTTTTACAGAGTTATTGGATTAAGAAAATTGTTTTTTTTTTCATAGTAATCATATGTAACCTTTTTCCTTTTTCTTAGCGTTACGTAAAACAGCAATTTTCTAAGTCTTGGTTGTTTATGACTCACCTTAACTTTATCCGATCGGGCTGAAATTTTTACTACTAATACTTGAAAGTATTCTCCAGATGTAAGTTCGAGTGTTTTCATTTTTGACATTCCTACTCGGAGTTACCGGGTCCTGAAAGCCAAGACCCGGAACCAAAATCCGAGTGCTGGCGTATTTCTCTTATAAAAGAAAAAGAAAGTGAGATTTCTGAAAAAGCTTAAATTCACCTCTGAGGAATAGTCTTAGATATCTAAAAAAAAAATTCAGCTCAATCAGACAAACGTAATGTATCAGGACACGGGCCTCTGGAAAATCAGTGTTTTTCAGAAAACCCCACAAAAACTTAATTCAATTTTTTTTCCTCGAATACATATCTCTTTATTTTTAGTCCTCTATCTGTGCTAAAAATTTCAGCTTGCTTGGTTGTACCGTCTTCGAGAACCAGAAAGTGTCAAAAAAGAGGGGGGGGGGTACCCTTAATTAGTATATGACAGTTTAGAATGTGTAAATTTAATGAATAGGAAACTCCTTATATATCATTCAGCACGCTACGAGTTGTTTTATAAAATTGTATAGATGATTTTGCAAATGAAGGATAGTTATCTTATTTTCTTTCTATTGAATTATTTATTTATAGATTGCATTAAGAAATGATAATACTATTCTTGAATCTGTGCGTTATAATGCTTTGAGTATATTAGCTGAAATTTGTCGACAAAAGAAAAAAACTTTATTAAAACATCAAACAATTCTTCCACCAATTATTCAAGCATTACTTCAAATAATTAGTTCAACAGCTATTGATACAAATACTATTATTGATGATAATGATGATGATGAACCTGTTGTTGTTGCTGGTGCTAATCATGTACTTGAAGCTATGTCATATCATTTATCTCCAGAAAAATTTGTACCATTAGTGGTTAGTTTTATTTTGAGAGAATTTAATTTTTTTGAAATAAATAAATTTTTTTTACAGATTTCACAAGTTGAACCAATGTTAAAAAGTAATGTTTCAAATGAACGTAAAGCTGCTTATTATGTTCTTTCGGGTATAATTGATGGTTGTTGTGATTATATTAATAACAAGTAAAAAATAAGAAATATTTTCTATAATTATGATTTTTTTTATAAAATTTATAGTTATCTTGAACCATATATGACAGCACTTAAAATTGGTCTACAAGATACAAATTCTGATGTATCAAGTGCAGCTCTTTTAGCATTAGGTGAAACATGTGCTGTATTAGAAGTAAATTTCTTTTAAAATGAAATTTTTTTAATTTTATTATGATTATTTTTTATTTCATAGGGTGAAATATCAAAATATTCAGTAGAAATTTTACCTATTCTCATGGAACTTATGGTTAAATCAGAAAATATGCATGATCATAATCTTAAAGTTATACGAATTTATTATGCTGTTGAAGAACTTATTGGAGTTTTGAGTAAGTTTTGAATAGAGATTAAACAAATAATTTGATTCATCTATCAATAATAATAATATAAGAATATCATATACATCATAGATTTAGTATGACTATCTAACAATCTGATAAACAAATTTAGAGGGATCCGGGCACTTGCTCGGTATAAGACAGAGATGTCCATGGCGGCGCGGCAGCGGCAGGTTTCTTAAAAACTCATCGCGGCAGCGGCAGAGTTTTTAAAAGCTCATCGCGGCAGCAGCAGCATTTTTTTTCGAGGACATTGAAAAAATGCATGAATTTAATAGAATTTCATTGTTTACAAATGAAACACCCCGAGACTGAATGAATCTGATGGACTAGTACCAATATTTCTGGTCCAATACAGTTGCAGCAGTGAAAATCGAAACACTTTTTTGAAAGCCATCGCGGCAGCGACGCGGTAACTTTTTTTTTCTAATGACGCGGCGCGGCAGGGACAGGGGTTCAGCCGCGATGGACATCTCTGCTATAGGATCCTATGTAACTGTTATAGCGAGCAACTGTCCTAAACTCAAATTTAGAATTTGATTATTGGGAGAGATTAGTTGTGCTGTCAAGAGGGTTCGGCAGCTTGAGCACTTCGATTGATCAAAACTAGACTAGCTAAAATCGTTCATTAACCTTTTCGTCAGATAGAATCTTGAAAAAAGCAATAGAGATTTTCATCTTGAAGTTTTTGAACTATAGGACAGGAAAACAAGTGTTGAAGTATAGAATGGACGCCTTCCTTTTACAAACTTTATTAACCTACAATTACATTTCGTATATCAATAACATCTTGTTGCATTGCTGAAGAACGATCATGAAGAAATGTATTTCAAAATAGAAAGAATACAACAATCTCGTTAGGATAAACAACAACTTCTAATCTCACACAGGGATTGACCTAATAGTTTTTAATATATATTGAAATCTACTTTTTCTCTCTCGAATATAATTCTATCATTCGACTCTCTTCTTCCACTATCAAAATCCTAGTTAAATTGACTTTATACTTTAATTAAGAAACTAAAATTTAAATTTATTGATTTTTATTTTATTAAAATTTTAGATGATGAACATAAAAGTTCAATTCCTGATGTACTTCAAGTTCTATTTCATGTTCATGCTTCAACAACAAATACAAAAGTTCGAGAATTAGTATTAGCTGTTTATCCAGCTATTGGTAAATATGAAGAAAAAAAAAACATGTTTTTTTTTTTTTGTCTAAAAATTTAATTAAATATGTTTTAGCAACTGTTATGAAAGATAAATTTGCTCCATATCTTGATCCAATTATAACTCAACTTTCACCTAATCTAAATCAAAAACCAAATACAGAAACATTACCAGTATTTTGCACATCACTTCGTAAAAAAAAAGCTTTTTTCTTATAATTAATATTTTACTAATATATAATTAAATATATTAGATACACTTGCTTCACTTTGTCGTGCAGTTGGAACTGATCATTGTAAAGCAATATTGATACAAGCATTGGATTTTTCACTTAATCTATATAAAGAAATTGATGAACCTGAATTTCGTTCAGCTATGTAAATAAATACAAAAAAAATATAGAAGACAAAAAAAAAACTTTTACTTATTTAGATTTTCTCTTGGTGGAGCAGCTAGTCGTGTATTAAAAAATGAATTTAATACAGTTCATATTAATAAAATTATGGAACATATATTTGAATCTCTTCGATCACTTGATTGGATTGAAGTAATGTTGATTTTTTTAAAAACTTTCTTTTTGTAATTTAAAATATTAAATAAAACAAAAAAAAATTTTTTTTTTTTATGTAGGATGTTGCAGCAACAGAGAGTCGTAAATTAGAATGGGTTGATGAAGAAGATATTGATAATACATCAAATACAATTCATGATGAACATGAAGTAAAAATTGAAGAAGAAGAAGAAGAAGACGATGACGATGATGATGAAGATGATGATGATGAACGGTAAATAAGATGATTTATATATATATATTAATCGTATTAAAAATTGTTAATTTATTAGAATGACATTTGAAAATGCTCATGTCGAAGAAAAAGCAGCTGCAATCGAAGCATTGGGTGATATTGTTGAAAATTGCATGTAAGAAAAATTTCTAAAAAATGATACTAACGAGGGAAAGTCTTCAAGTGTAAATCGCCGATCGAACTAATATTTTGTTCATAAATAGGACTCGATGAGACTAGCAGAAACCTAGAAAAGTTCGTCCCGAGTTATTACCATTTTACTGAATTTTTTATCTATAACAATTGTCATAGATAAACAATTCAGTAAAATGGTAATAACTCGGGACGAACTATTCTAGATTTCTGCTAGTGTCTCGTCGAGTCCTACTTATGGACAAAATATCAGTTCGATCGACGATTCACAATTGAAGATCTTCCCTCGTAAGTAGTAGAGTTCAGCAATTCTGAAAAGTATTTTGAACTAAAACTGCGGTTTTGGTTTGGTATAATGTATGCTACATCATTGGAATCCGTCAGGTTGGTCCCAAATGGATTCTAGCCGTTAGAGAAATATGTAAGAAATCTATTCGCCGGTAGCGCGATTAAAGATTGTTGATAGTTTTATTTAAAACAATCAAATTTATGAAATTATTCGTGTTGTTCTTATAGTCAAATTCGATTGATCATCTTTTGAATATTTTTCTTCTGCGCTCTTATTGATGATCGATCGTATCATATCCTTCTTTATTAATTCTAATGTTGTTCATTATTAAACTTGATAAGATATGCATCAAATACAAATTCTAAATCAGTATTCGAAAACTATTCAATCAGTTCCGGATAATGTCGAATTTAATTCTTTCTTATGATTTATTTTAATTAATTAATTAAAATTAATCAATATTTAAGATTAAATCTAAACTTTTTTCGAATTTAATATATATCTCTATATAGAGTTGCTGTTTGGCCATATTTAAAAGATATAATTGAACATATAAAAAATATGTTAGAATTTCCAAATGTTCAATGTTCACAAAATGCAGTAACAGCTGCAGGAAATCTTCTTATATCAATTCATAAAATGACAATACAAACACAAATAATAAATGAAAAACAACTTGTTCAAGATGGTATAAATATTGAATCTTTTATTATTTTTTTTTTTGTATAATTTTTGCAATAAAACAATTTATTTTATTTTTCTAGAATTAGATCGTTTATTAGATGATTTAATACCAAATTTATGTACAATTATAAATACATCAACAAGTCGTTCATTAGCACAAATAGCACTTGATACAATAAAAAATATTTTAGAAGAAGTTAAATTAGATATGCTTAAACATATAACATTATTAGAAAAAACTGCACATTGTATTCAAAAAGTTCTTGCTTATAAAGTAAGATAACAAAAAAAAAAATATAAAAAATATTAATTTCTTTTTTGCTAAAGACTAAATGTCAACAAGAAAATGATGATGAAAATGATGATGATAGTGATAGTCGAGAACACGATGGTCGAGATGATGCTGAATATGATGCTATGTTAATATCAACTGGTGGAGATCTTTTACCTATATTAACATCAATTGCATGTATTGGTAAAGTTCAATTTTTTCCTGGTTATCTTTCATCAATTATACCAAAATTACAAAAACGACTTGTTAGTTAAAATATTTTTTATTTTTTTTTTTTTATAATTTTCTTATCTATAGAGACATCAAGCAAGTGTATCTGATCGATCATTTGTTATTGGTGTACTTGCTGAAACAGTACAAAATATGAATGAATTATTAATTACACCATATTTACAATCACTTTTTACGAGTATTAAATAGGAGTCGACAAGCTCAGTTCAGTTCCACTCACGAGGGAAGGTCACCAACTGTTCAATCGCTTTTTAGTCGGAACTATGTGCATCATGTAGGTCCTAATGAGCTATGAATATCCTGAAAAGAGTTCGGGCGACTAGCTTATTATTGTCCAGATAATGCATTTTTATGGTATTTTTAACTAAGCACAATGCCGTAGTCCCCCTCAGGAACCAGAAAAACTGAGTTTCGAGTTTTGACTTGAAACTTTGTACAGAAACAGACCTCAGTGAGAGTAGTTTATTGTGAAAGTTTCATGCCTTTTGGTTGTTCCTATCCTAAGATACAGCTAAAAAGGGTGTTTTTACACTGCTCGTATACCCTCAACAGGTTCCGATGTGCTTATTTCAGAATAGGAACAACCAAAAGATCTGAAACTTTCAAAATAAGCCACTCTCATTGAGGTCTGTTTCTGTGCCAAACTTCAAGTCAAAATTCAAAACTCAGTTTTTTTGGTGCTTCTGAGGGGGACCACGGCGTTCTGCTTAACAATATCGTAAAAATGCAGTATCTCGACAGTAATGGGCTGGCCGCCCGAACTCTTTTCAGGGTATTCATAGCTCATTAGGACCTACATGATGCACATAGTTCTGATTCAAAAGCGATTGAACAGTTGGTGACCTTCCCTCGTCAGAGGAACTGTTCAAACAGTTCTTTTGAGCTGAGCTGAACTGGTGAACCGGTTCGTTTGAGCTGTGAGCTATGTTCCCAAAACAGAACACTTTTGTTTCGTTTTCGGGAAATAATTCCCATAACAGAACAAAATTGTTCTGTTTTGGGAACACAGCTCAAACGAACCGGTTCACCAGTTCAGCTCAACTCAAAAGAGCTGTTCGGACAGTTCCTTTAAGTGAAACTGAGCTGAGCTTGTCGACCCCTAGTATTGAACATTTTCGTTTTTTTTTTTGTTGTCTAGTGTTTTATCAATATTTAATTGATGATGATGAAGAAGTACGAACAAATGCATGTTTTGGTATGGGTGTTCTTTGTGCTATAGCTAATCAACAATTACTTAGTCAATATGAAACAATATTAAATCGTCTTTCTCATGTTTTAATTAAAGAAACAAATTTACGTATGATTGATAATATTTGTAGTTGTCTTTGTCGAATGATTGTTGTTTCATCAAAACATGTACCACTTGAACAAGTAAGTTTTTATAATTAAAAAAAAAAAAAGAGATATCAAAAATTAATTCATAGAATTTTTTATAATATAGAATAATTAAATAATACTATTCTGTATGTTAGAGTAATTTTTAAAACTGATGAGAAAACATATTCGAAAGTTATAAATGCTATTTGACTTCATAGTTTAACATGTTGTTTGTTTTTTTTTCGATGTTTTGTAAAAAACGTTTGATTTTAAAATGATTTCATCTTTATACAATATTGGAGAAAACGATGCCCTAGTGTTGTCTCTTTCGATTAGTTAAAATGTGCAGCTCTCTAACTCTTTCAATTATTGAAAAAATAGCCAGACAAATGAGTAGGACTTAGCGTGAAGTTAGAAATACCTTCAAAACATTCGGTTTCATGTGTTATTCAGTTGTAGTTATATATATAGGTGTTTTATTTTGAATTTTTAGCATTTCGATGGACCAATTATTCATAAAAAATTTAATTATAAGATTTTCTTTTCTTGAGATATTGAGTGTCACAAGACAAACCATAGAATTGAGTTGTATTAGACATTCGACTGACCATCAGAAACTAAAAACCTACTCAAAATTGTCATAACTTTGAAAACAGATTCTTGATTCCTTTTGAAAGTGATGTATGAATCTGCTGGAAGACAAATTCATAAACCTAGAGTAACTATTAGCGAAGCCAGAAATGAATTTCTGTATTTTGAGAGATAGAATTTTGTATTTCTTAGTCTGATATTATAATGATCTTTATAAGAATGGCAGAAGATTTATCTATACTTAAGCCCCCCCTCAAAAAAGTCACTTTTCGTCAGAATCATCAAAATTGAGGGACATTCATGGGAAAGTAGCCTGTCATCTGCTCTTTCATATGCGACAAAATTTTTGGAAGATTTTCGTCACCCCCTATTCGAAAAACAGGCTGTTTTTAGAAAAAACTGAAAATCATTTTTCGTTTTTCTCAGAACGTCGGTTCAACGACGTATCTCCAGCAGAATTCCATCACAGTAAGAGGTAAAGTCAAATATTTTTTTTTTGTTTGAAAGCTTATGTGCAGGGCTAGCGACTCTCGTGGTCGTTTTTTTAAAATAAGCTTTTTTTATTATCATAGAAGATAACCTCTATATCGAAGCAGCGCAATTTTTATATAGGTTTTTTGAGTCATTGAACTTTCGCTCCGGTTTTCCCCCTAAAATGTAAGACTTTAAAAAAAAGGGTCACGAGAGTCGCTGCATTCTGACATGCTCTTTCAAACAAAAACAAAATTAAATGTCTACAATGAAAATCCACAGAGAAAACTTAGAGATACTAAAGAGCTATTTTTGGTCCTTGTTTGGTGCATATCTCGGTTAAACATCGTGCTATAGGGCTGAAAATTTGACCATAGCCATGCCTCACCAGCCCCAACATATTCTGAAATTTTCATGTCATTTGAATGTTCCTAGGCTGAGATCCATTTTTGAGGGGGGACTTAATTGATATGATTAAAGGAAATATCTATTGATTTAATACATTATAAAATTTTTTTCATCCTCGTTTTATTTAAACTAATATTATAACGAAACATCGTTGATATATGATCATAGACCGTATATCAATAATATCTATGAGAAAAGACAGTTAGAAAATGAATTCAAAGTTCGATCTCTATACTTCAACATTTCCTTTAGACTATTTTTCATAAAACTGTAACAGTCAATCAAACTGTCTATATTAAATATTTCATATACTTTTTTTCTATAGGTTTTACCTGTTCTTTTTCAACATTTACCAATTCGTGAAGATTTTGCAGAAGCTAATTCGATATTTACTTGTCTCAATCTACTCTACGAACAACATTTTACTCAAGTAAATATAATTTTTTTTTACATTTTTATAAAATTTGTTTAATAGATTGAACCATATCTTCCAAAATGTATCGAAATGGCAGCATCAATAATTGATGATGAACGTATTTTACCTGGTAAAATTTTTTAAATTTATTTATATTTAACATTTTTTTTTTGTTCATATATATATGTAGATGCTGTTCCAATAATTCGTGAATTTCTTCGTTCAATCTATATAAAACATAGTGTTGCTTTTGTTCAAGTAATGCAAACACTTAATGAACCATTACGTGTTATTGTTACAAAACATCTTCAAATAACTTAACAAAAAACGATTTTGTTTTTTTTTATATTGTTAATCAATTTCGTTTTTTTTACTTAAGAAGAAGAAAATAAAAAAAAACAAACAAATCAAAGATCGTATTTTTTTTGTTTCTAAACGATCTTTGAATTAACAAAATAAATAAAAAGATACTAAGAATAATTTGATTTTCAATTATGAAAAATTAAACTTATAGATAGACTAGAATAAATCAGATCTTTATATTTCCAAAAGAAATCAATGATAATTATCATAGACATTTTATACATCTGATATCTTCTTATTCATTCAATTGAGGTAAAGAGTGTATATCCATAAGAATGCTTGAATCATTTTACATATAGTAACAAGCATTCGTTTGATTATTTTTTTTCAGACTCTTATTCTATCATTTACTAATATTTGTTTGGATACTACAAAAAAACAAAAAATGCATAAATCTATTTCTAATAACATGTTTTGAAAGTTGACGATATAGATTAACTGCTTCGTTTTTGATAAAAATCGCTTATCAGTGAAGACTTTCATAATGCATCGTTTGCTATTGAAAAAAATATCGAAATCGAGAAACTATTGAAATAGAAAAAAAAAGAAAGGTTGAAAAGCTTTTGAGAAAATTTCAATCATCAAAATTCGCTTTTTATTTGTAGTGTGATTAGAGCCCGTCGGGTCCAGAATTTTTGGACCCGGACCCGGACCCGATCATTTAAAATTTTTCTACCCGGATCCGGACCCGGACCCGTTTACAGGTTGCTGGACCCGGACCCGGACCCGGTCGCTTAAATTTTTTGGATCCAAACACAATAACAAGTCAGTTTAGATACTATAGTCAGGAAGGGCTTTGTTGTTTTTTATCTATTTTCTAAATACATTTGATCTCTTCTTTGTATAAAACGAACAAAACTTTAAAAAAATTCAAAATAAATTGTATGGATCAAAGTTTTCTTCAGATCTGGATCCGGTTAAAGCAAAATTTTCAGACCCGGACCCAGACCCGGACCCGGTCAAAGTAAAATTTTTGGACCCGGACCCGGACCCATGCGGGTCCGGGTAGGGTCCGGGTCCGGGTCCTACCCGACGGGGTCTAAGTGTGATGCTAATATTTTAGCAGATATCATACATAAAGAAAATATTTACAAAAATATCATTTTTATTTTCACTTCATAACTAAAAAGAACAAATTATTTAAATATTCTATTGCTTCTATATATGTAAATAAGGGTTAAAAGAAGGCTTATATCTTTTCTCCATTTTTAATCACTATTATAAAGTATTACTCATTTCCGTTTACTACTATTTACTCATAATACAGAAGGGCATGCTAATTTTTATTTCCAGGACATTAAAACTTTTGCGTATAACTATTCAACAAATGATTGTCACCTAAAAAACACATCTGTAAATGTCTATGAAGTATAATTGAGATTGATTTTTATACATTGAATTGAAAGGATACAAGTTGAATCATGAGCGTTCACACAGAAGTGACAAACGATCGTTTCAAAAGTTATATAAATGTTTATGTCTACATCAATATATTTGTCAAATAATTATTATGAACTGTATGTTCGTGACAACACTTTGCTTTGTTATATGATGTAAATAATTATAAGTGTTTCTTTTTTTACTTTATAATCTATATGTAACAATATCAAAATAATACTTTTTTTTCAACAAATATTTATATGCGTAAAAGAATTAAGAAGTGTATTGCGGTGAATGTGTTCTATTTTTAGAGAAAGGAAAAAAAAGCCACTATCTCAGTAAATTTGTGAATAAACTATTAAAATTATTAAATAATGCTATTAATTATTTATCAAATGATGATAAATGTAAATATTCTTAAGGTTCCTTTATTTAAATAATCAATTGCATCAAAAACTTTATCTTTTTCATTCATATTCAGATATCAAATATCGATATTAGTAGTTATTATCTATCATGAAGCTAAATAGAAATTTATTCATTTCAATAGGATAAGTGATGAAAGATTTCATAATTTTCTTACTATCAATAATTTATTTGCTAAATAAAGAAATCAATTATATTTTTTGTTTATTTATATATATTCTTTTTTTTTTTAATTTTATAGAATAGTTAAAAAATTTAGTAATATATGTAAGTAAATACAAGAATCATACTTCTATAAAATACATTCAATCAAATTCTTTCATTAATTTTATTTATAAAACTACAATAATTGTCTCTTAACATCTATCATTAATATTAATATTCAAATTTAAATATTTCTAAGAAAAAAAGGCGCTCGATTTTGATATACGAATGCCAAAAAAATGAATGATATGGAACGTAAGGTCAATTATAAATAGAAATACTTGATAAAATACAATAATGTATAAGTATCTTGAATAAATTCTATACAATTAATCTTATAAAACTATTCGACAATTTCTAATTAATTGAAAAATTCAACAAACAAAATTATTTTGTATAAATTATTTACAAATCTTCTTTTCTTTTTCATCTATTGTCTATAATATTACTTATATATGATTTATTAAAGATTTTATTCTATCTTTGATATATTAATAAAACAAAAATTTTCTTTTTCTTTTTTTTTATTATCCGAATAATCTAAAACTAATATGATGATGTAATTTGACATTTTTTCTTTTGTCTATATACATAGCTTAACAAAATATAAAAAAAATTTTTATTTATTTATATAAATAATAAAATTTTTTTTGTGAAATACATAATCATTCATTTTAATGATCCAAAAAAAAAGAATTGACGTATAAAAATTCATGTTTAATTCAGTACATGTCAGATAATATACACTGATCTATCTATATTTGTATATGTATGTGTTTAATTGATAAAAAAAAAGTCTTAGAAATAAATTATAAAGAAAATCTGACATTAATTATAATAAACATGTTTCAAAAAAGAAAAATGAGATTATCACTAATTTACAAGATAAATCTTTACATAGATTGATTTAATTAAAATAATTTATCTACTTTTTATGACATTATTTAAGATGAGATTATTTATGTAGGAGTAAAGAGAAAAAAACATATATAACTGTATTGATTTAACATGATTATTTTCAGTCCTTACTTATTTTGAATGCATTTGTCATTATGTAAGTATATTTAACAAAAAAAAAAACTTATTTACATTACATAAAATACAAATAGAAGTTTTCTTTGAATTGTATAAATACTTAGATTAAGAATATCAATTATAACTATAGAAATTCATTGATGTATAAATTGAATATATTTTTCATTGTATTAATTTTTTTAACTAAAAAAAACTACGTTTATTTTGATAAGAAAAGTTACTCTAATGTATGTATCTCTTTTGAGATTGTCATAAAATTGACAAATATTATCTTGTTACTTCTTTGGTAATAAGAAATTATTTTCAATCAAATACAAATATTCATAACGTTCCGAAACGAGTATTTCAATAGTTGTAAACGAAGACATCCGATGTATATGCAATCAAAGTGATCAATCGTACATAGTTCTTGATTATGACTAAATACGATTGTATACAATAGTGATATACATCCATCGCATAAGTTATGTCTGTAGCAGTTTTCAGGACGAGTTATTACAATTTTTTTTTTAAATTCTAATACCTGTTACTATTTCTTAATTTATTAGATCTTAAGGATGTGAATGTTTTCTATAATAAATCTACTTAAAAAAGAAAATACTATATTTTGTATACATTCAGTAGGATATAGTTATTCGATATTATGTAACTTGATTATCAAAAGAAAGATCTTAGTAACAAAAAACAAAAAAGGTTGTTAGAACATTTTCTACGAGTTTTACGTATGAAACACAATGTACTTGTTATAATGAACATATTTTTTCATCATAGAATGAAGAGAAAAGGATTATATTTTTATCTATATACTTCGAAATTTCCTTTATTTTAGATCGTATTTTAATAAATAGTGAGCTGGATTAAAGATTTGAATTTCAGGTGTATGAATCAAGAAACTATCGTTTTAACTAGTCAACCATCTGGTATTGTTAGTTAGTTGTAAAAGTTTTAGATGGTTGATTATTGATATGAGAGTCAGTCTTGTTATTTATGAAACTTATCTACTAGACAAAAATTAATCCAACGATAAATTAATTTATTTTATAGTAAAGCAATTAATAGCGGTAGCTCCTAAAATTTCAAAATTTGAATAGAAGGCGAAGTCAAAATATCGTCAATCGAATATTTTTTAATATGCGTTATAATTTGATGGGTAACAGTGTTGTTTCTTTCAATTAATTCTAAATGTAAAAATAGTGATTATTAATAGTGTTCGAAATACATTGCCTTAAAAATAAGATTATATTAATCCCTCGCCTGTAGGAAGGGTCATATGAAATAAAATGCGTTTGTCTGTCTGTATGTATGTCTTGTTGTGGCAGGTCAAAAAAACCATTTTTTTCGAAAATTTTTTTTTAATGCAGAAACAAACATTTGTGAGAAAACTGCATTAATATTTTCTTAATGAGGTATTTCGATAAGACTCTGATTTTTCAGCTGCAGAATGAAATTGAAGAAATCAGAAATAGTTCACAAAGAAGCTTTGGTTTAGAAATCTCCGTCGAGAATTCTCATGCTATAGATCTAATGGTTTTTCGAATTAAGAGAAGTTTGGATTAGATGAAGTGTGAATAAAAAAGGATGGTGCTGTGGAGAAATAGAACGAAACATAGCAGCGGCTAGTCATGAGTGGTGCCGACGAACGACTAGCCGCTGCACTACAAAGTCCCTTAAAGAAATGCTTCAAGCTGCTGGTATTCATCAAATAGACATCAAGAGTCTAGGTCATACGGGTTTGAATAAGGAGTAGCAGTTGCTAAGAACTGAGAAATATTTTGAAATGAAGTGCGAGAACGCCTTTTCTGCACGTGTGCTATATTTGAATAGTATATTTGAGGGAAAACATTATTTATAGAATTTATATTCGTTCTATTGAAATGCTATTTGAATGAAATAAACGTGGGTTTCCTTGGTGGAATGCTTTCTTGTTGATACTGATTCAAATGTCGAAATGTATATGAATATATTGAAATTACCTATCTAGTCTGATGGCTAATATGAGTAGGAGCTTCTTTCAAGTGTGGCAGTCCGATTATAGACCAGACCTAATATGATTAATTGTAAGCTAGAAGTTCAAGTAAGCCCTATTTTGCTAGCGGACGCTCTAGTAAACAATATTGTCGGCAGATGTGTCAGCAAGCGAACGGATTTTTAGTAGAAATTTTAAGGAGTATGGCGCGTTTTCAAGAAAGTGTCGCGAATGAGCTTTGCTTCATCACCTCTAAGAAAGCTGAATATAAGCTTCTTTTTTGGGTATATATGGATATCGTCGTCATAGTGTGGTTCCTTAGATTTATTGTTGAGTGTCAATGTGAGGGTATCAATTTCATTGGATGTATTTGTGACAAAATGTTCATTCGGGCTCGCATACAATTATGCACAATGAGATTGACGTTAATGTCAGCGTACGCATACCTACCCACCCTTTTGGAACATCGGATACGAGCTGTGTTGAAGACTGTAGATCGGAAGAAAAAACGGAAAGGGCCGAATATGCAGTCGAGGGTCAAGCGAGTCACACAGACGAGCGTTACTTGTATTTTTCTAGAAATAAATTTCGATATAAAATTTAAAACTTGAAAATCGAAAGAGAAACATTTCATTATTAAATAAAAAAAGAATGAGTTTCGTTATACATTATTGAAATTTAATGATAATGAAAAATAAATTACTATAGAAAATCTACTACTAATATATTCTTTCAAAGAACAAATCTGTTATATTGATTAGAGATGAAATATTAAATAAAGAGAAAAGATTCTAATTTCTACATGATATACGACATATAGGGTAGATAATATCTATTTGAAGATAGAATTTTCATTTTCTTCAATATCATTATCATCGATAGAAGTAAAAGAAAATGTAATTTTTACAAATAAATTATCGAATTACTTTTATTATCTATTTGGGTTTTTGTTTGTTATCGATTTTATTTTGATTACTAGATTATTAGTGACCGTAATGTAAATAATCGATGTTCATATTCTTTTCGTTATGTGGTACTTCTAAAAATTAGAATAAATCTATCGAATAAAATTTGATTCATCTAATATCAAGTAGTCATTTTGTTTTTTTTTATTTAAAGTACTTTCGTGCAAAAGATTTATTAAATGTTTTCTTTTTATATTATAATTATGAAGAAATAATAAGATTATCATATAGACAATACGTGAAATAAGTCGAAACATAAAAATATTTTCTTAATTTATCTAATTAAAATATTAAGACAAGAAGAAAAAAAACATGATGATAAAGAAGTTGTCTTGTATTAGCAATTTCCTTTTTTTCTTTTAGAATTACAGATTTGTTTGAATATAAAAATTTGTACGCAATGCTCTAATGAAAATTGTAACTAAAATCATAGTATAATCATATTTCAAAATATAGAAAAAAGAAACTTATAGATTTTTTTTAACCGTTGAAAAAAGATATGAAATTATGAATAAAAGATTTTTCTTTTCAAGTTCTTCTTACAAGCTTTCTAATAAAAAAAGGACATTCAATCTAATATCAACAAAGTGAATGTTTCATTTCTAAAAAAAACTCATTCTAATCGAACATCAACTACATTAGATTATAAGATTTATGTTTGTAATTTTCTTTTTTTTTTCATTAAAAATCTAAATATGTTTTAATTGTACTTTATAAGGTAATTTTATTTTGATGGAAAAACTTATAAATAGAATTTATATTATATAATTTTCAGTTCATAGAACTAAACTATCTGAAAAGTTTTGAGAGTGACATTTTTATTTATTTTTTTTTTTTTTAATTTTTTTTTGTAAATGAAAGTGTCATTTACAAGAAAGAATTAAAATTGTTTTCTATAACTATAAAAGTATTACTTTCAAGGTAGAATAAAGATTTCTAATGACTGAAAGTATTATTCACTAGAACATAGTAATAATTTTTTGTTTTGAACGATTTAGTTCTAAGTAACGATCGATTAGTACCCAAATCAAAAATGAAATCAAAGAAGTATACGAACTATTTGAGTAATTCAGTTCGTATGAAAAATTAGAACTGTTCTTAGATTTTAATTATAGAAATGAAATATAGAGCATATTGACAAAAATATTAAAGATAAAGTAAATGGATGAAAAAAACAAAGACAAGAAAAATATCGATTGTAAAAAAAAAAAAGAATAGAATAGAAAAACAAAAACAGATTTATATTCATTATCTTATGGGGAGTAATATGTATAATTAGATAATCTTTTTATTTACTTAACCTTGTCCGGTCGGATGTTGTCAAATGGCAACATTTTTTCCTATAGGAATACGGCGTTTTTTTAAATAGTCGATCCGAAAGGGTTAAAACAAAAAAAAGTTCGTTCCGAACAATATTATTGATTATTTTCAATTTTTTGATCTTACCAATAGAGTTTTTAACAGTTAATTTTCAAATTAGTTCTATATTCTTTTAAATAATGGCTGTTTAATTATTTTTATCATTGTAAATAACGTCTGACGTATTAGTTAATACTCAATTTTAATTTTATATCGCCTACTTTATTATCAAAAATATATCAATTTTCATATAGTTGCTTTTCTACGCAAAGAAGCTTTTCAGATTGGCTAGATTACTTTCAAAAAAAAATCCTATAAAATAAATCATATAGATTCTTATTCAAGTAAAATCTATTATAAAAATATAATGTCTACTGTTAAATAGGAAGTATAAAATTCTTAGTCATAATTAACTAATATTTGAATAAAAATTTATTATGTCTAGACTCGTCTGTTGTTGTTTTTATTTGTTTATAAATTTTGAATAATGTACTTGTAATATTTTAAGCAAACAATAGCTGAAAAAAAAAGAACACTTTAACCTTAGAAAACTTAGACTTCAATATAGTTAATTTATTTAACTTTTTTCTAAACTGATGTTGCTCATATGACAATATCTTTTTTTTTTAACTATCGACTGAAAAAATGATAAATGATATAGTATGAAATTACGTTCTTTTTTAATTCTATAATAAATATAAATTTGCACAATAAGAAAATAGTTGTTTTTTTTTTTTTTTTTTTATTCTCAGACGAGTTTATCAGAAGTAATTTTTTAACTTTTAGATTGTGTCTGTCGGTAACAGATGAGACATAGAGAATAATTTTTTTTTTATTTTTATATGATTAAGACATTCTCAAATAGCTTTTTACTTATTTTAAGTAGGTTTAATTATTTTTGTTTTATGAGACTCATCATTCAGTTATTATTTACGAAAATAAAGGTTTGTTTTTTCATTAATTTACTTTATTTTCATGTTATAAATGTTTGGTAGCACTGATAATAAAGTTTATTTTAACAAAAAAAAAACAGATAAGAAACATGCATGTATAAATATATTTTAATAGAATCATGCAATATAGAAGACAATACATAATTTGATTAAGATGATGAGATAATCATAGGGTTATTTCGATAATAATCTTAAATTTCAATTGTTTTTATTTATTATTAGTCAATGTTATAGAAATTATTACTTTATAATATAGATCACTGTTCATTCGACTTTATTAAACGAAGAATAATGTTTGTTTAATAAGAAGAAGTTGACTAAATCAAATTTGAAGAAGTAAGCTATTGGAACAATGTTTGTTCTATTCTATTTCTTTTTTGAAAAAAAAGCATTTCTAGGTACAAGAAAAAAAAAAATGCTTGCCGAGGTCAAAAAAACAATATGTAAGACCTCGCTAGACTAGATGAAATTTTATAAAAAGGTCTTCGTTTTGGAAATCTTAGATTAATATTGAAATTTATTCGAAAAAAACAATTTAAATACAAGGATTAAATAAAGTTAATAATTATGATAAAATTACATTTTTTTATTTTTATTTTTTAAGAATTATAATAATTAGTTCTGATATTTGAAATTTATTTTCTAGAAAATATTTTTTTTTCAATAAGAATTTTAAAATTAATATAAAATTTTGTTTATTTTTTGATAAGATATAAAAATATTTATTTTCTTAATTACAATTTCAAATATTAAACGTAAGATTAAGGTAATATCATATCAATCGAAAATAAAAGGTAGGTTACTATTTTTTCGAATAACTTTTTAAAGGAACGAGATACAAAACCTGCGATTTTCACCATTCGAAAGAGTACTGTTCGGATCATCGGTCGGTTAAGAATTCATTAAGACGAAAGATGGCTTTTCTTTTTATAGGTATTTACGGATCAACATTTTTTTTCTTTGAATACATTCATCCAATTTTCATAATAATCTCAACTCATATTATGTCAAAATATAGTTCAAATCATCCTTTTTACACTATAAGATTATTACATATTTCATGTTCTCTCAACCTTTTGTTCTAAGTGAATTTTAGAAATATATTATAGCAAAAAACAAAAGGAATGATTTGGGCTATATTTTGAAATAATATGAATTGATATTATTGTCAAAATTGATGAAAATATTCAAAAGAAAAAATGTTGATCCATAAATATCTATAAAAAAAAGCATCTTTCGTCTTCATGAGTTCTTAACCAACCGATGGTCCGAAAATTGTAGTTCTCTATCTTATTCCTATAAAGAGTTATTCGAAAAATAGTTTAGATCATATAATACAATTAACTATAAATATTCCAAAATAGTTTAAATTTTCAATCTTCTTGCATAGAAACATATACGCCTATTGATGTTCATAATGCTTAAAGACATAATTATTGTCATTATTGTAAAATGAGACATCGTGATAAAACGGTATTTAAAAAAAAGAAGAAATTAACCAACATTTACATAAGCTTATTCAAGAAATAATTAATCTATTAATTATGAATAGTAATTCATGTCTAGATCTCTTAGCTCAGACAATAATGAATAAATCTAAATTTAAGAATTTCAAGTTTATTCTTTCGTAGTAATTACTCGTAAAATGCATTCATTCACTCTTAACTCGATAAATTTAAATGTCACGACATAGTGACTTATAATTGCTGCAAAAAAGATAATAACCGGATGTTTCCTAGATGACACAAGAAAGAATTCATTATGATCTATAGTTTAAAAATAATTTATATTCTTCTCATAAATTCTTTGTTTTGTTTTGCTTTTTAGTAATCAAACTATATTAAGTTTGACATTAAAATACAATGGCTCTTCGTATTCTCTCATTATGTCTTTTTATCTTTATGGTATGTATATTTTCAATTGAATCATCACCACTAATAGATGATATTCTTATTGAAAATTATCCAACACCAAATCTTTCTCATACATCATTACCTACAATACATCAATTTAATTTTATTTCATTAATATGTCAACAACAAGAACAATATCCAATGCGATTAACGAAAAAATTATGTTCACACTATATTCAACCATACAAAATCCAAGAAGAAAATGAAGAACAACAACGAAATAAACGAGTTGGATGGACAATTAGCGTTTAAAATAAAAAAAAAAGAAAAAAAGAAATTAGACATTTAAAATTCATGTTTTTAGTCTTTTTTTTTTGAAAAACAAAAATAAAAAAAGAAACAAAGACGAAAAATATGAATCAAAAAAAAGGAAAAAAATTCATAGAATTTACAAACATGATCTTTTCATACGTTGTTGTTGTTGTTTATCTGGAATAATAATACGATTTCGATTAGAAAGACTCATTTGTTGATGATAATGATGATGTTTATTCGTATTTGAATTTACTATACATGATATACGAATATTTTTTAAACTCCATAAATCACTAAGAAGTCTTCGACATTCACGTCGAAATGCTCGACCAGTTAAACAATAAAGTACAAAATTAATCTAAAAAAAAACAACGATTTCAAATAACAACACAAAAATAACATGAATTTCTTTTACTGCATGATTTAAATACATTAATATAGTTAATATTAATTGTGTTATTTGCCAATATGTTGTTGATGTATGACGATATCCAGGAATAAATTCAGCTAATAAATGACGTATTGATATAGGTAATGTACAAAGAACAAATATAAATGATATAACTAATAATGAACATGTTAAACGTATTCCTGTTGCACTTGTTGAATCAAATAATATTCGTTGTGATTTTCGTTGAAAACCATTTTTATTTAAACCATTATGATATAAACGACCATGAGAAATAAATGAACGAGGAGCAGGTGTTGATTCTAAAAATATATTAATAAATAGATTAAAATTAGAATTTTTATGATGTAATTGAAGGGTGTTTTTTTTTTGTTCTTCTTATGCAATTAGAGAAAAAAAATATTAAACGAGGTTTTTATGAGAGTTAATTGATTTGTTAAATTTTTTATGACTTATTGAAATCATAATGTCGTATAATCTTATCTAAAATGAAGTGTATGACTTGTTAGATGTTCTAATCATTTTATAACGTAATTTTAAGCAAGATTTTCATGTTTTTATCAATTTTGTTTTGAACTAGACTATAAATTTGATTCGAGTTCAATTATTTGAAAAAATTATCTTGATAGAATTTTTCAAAAGATTAGTTTTTTTTTTTTGTCTATTTAAATATTTTTGATCGAAATTTTGATATTATATTTAGTATTTTGTTTTAAAATATTACATTTGAAATTACTAACCTACTGATCGACTACGAAAAAATGGTGTACGTATTGATGATGAACTTTTAGTTTTTAAATTTGGATTTCTTTGACTTGTATTCCTTGTTGGTAAACAACTACTTGCTTGTAAATAAGTTCTTCGTTGTTTAATAGCATAAAACATTGTTGAAATAATTAATGTATTAAATATAATAATTAATAATGATGGTATAACACTATAAAAACATAAATCAATAGAAGAAAATAATCGTTGATATTTAATAAGATCACAAACAATAAAATCAGGATGATAACCATAATCTGTTTGCATTATAATAGGTCTTAAATTCATAGTAAAAAAACAATGTGATGCATAAAATGAAAAAAATATAAAGATAATTAATGTTATACCATATGCAACATGCATTCGACATATATGAATAGATTGAAATGGAAAACGTACAACTATAAAACGTTCAAATGTAACAGCAACAATAAGCCAAGCAGATAAATAAGTAAATAAATGTCTTAAATAAAAACCTATACGGCAACTAAATTTGGAATACAATTCTGGATGATAATTAAAACCAATATCAAATATAGATAAAAGTCCACCAGAATAAAGTACACATATGTCCGCAATAGCTAATAATGCTAAATAAAAATAAGATGAAAGACCACGACGTGAACGCCGAAACATAATTGTTGCTGATAACATATTTCCAATAAGACCACATATTAGAAAGGAAATTAATATTATTGTTGCTATCCATTTTCTAACACCTTGTACACCTAAATATGGTTTTGGTTTACAATGTGATGAACGTAAAATTGCCATAATAGCATTATGTGTCATATTTTCGGATTCATTATCTGATATATTTACATATTGTAATAAATTTTGTAAAGATTCACATGTTACTGAACTAAGTAATTGTGAAATATTTGTATTATTGGTCATTATTTGAATATGAAGAAAAATTGAAAAATTTTTAATCTGAAATAAAATTCTATCGAATCAATAATATAAAAAAATAAAAAGTCATCTCATTATAATAAACAAACCTTTCGTTTATATATTGTTAAATAACAACAAGTATCTCACTCTGTTGTAAATCATTAGTACGTTCTTTTTTTATTTTCGATAAGAAAAATATATATATAATTACAATACAGAAGTGATCTACTGATGATAAAGTGCAAAAGCAAAAAACAAAAAGAGAGAAAGAGAGATATTTGTATATTTGTGCAACATCACGAACATACTCACAGTTGATTTCCTCAATTTGCTTATGTATGCATTGGCGCAAATTGGAGAAATTGACATGCATGTTTATATGAAGGAAAAAAAATAGAAGACTATGAAAACAATCCATAGTGCACTAGAATAATGATCATGATGATGATAATAATGTAGGATGCTTGTTATTAGGTATTGTTAAGGAAAAAATAAAGAATAATTTCGAAGATTGATGTTTTAAAAATGTAATCAAATGAAAAAAAAAACACACACACACACACACTTCTTAGAAATATAGTATATGTTATATTTATGAAAAATAAAAGTTAATTATATA
This sequence comes from Rotaria sp. Silwood1, assembly GCA_905250075.1. Taxonomy (NCBI): domain Eukaryota; kingdom Metazoa; phylum Rotifera; class Eurotatoria; order Philodinida; family Philodinidae; genus Rotaria; species Rotaria sp. Silwood1. Next base: position 137,066 of record CAJNOP010000270.1, read on the forward strand.
TATTTTATTACTCACTTAAATCTGCAAATGAAAGATATTTAAAGAAATAAAAATAAGACAACTAAGTACAATATCTACTTAGTTTCGAGGTTGTTGTTTTCAAATATTTATACCTTTTCTCTTTGCATATATTGTAAATAGTTACATTTGATAATCAGTTTTTTTTTCAGATTAAAGAATATACACAAGACATATTTGTTCAATGAGTAAGCTATATAATATTACGAAATCATGGAAATAATCTATGTTAATACATTAATAACATATATATAATTGTCATTGATGACATCAATAAAAAATAGGCTTATCGGGTGTGTATGGCAGAGAAATAAAGTGAGTATTATGTCGCTTTTTTTCGTCTAGGGTTATACAACTCGTGATATAAATGTAAAGCATAAGAGAAGATTTATTTGTGCTTGAAAAAAAAGTACAAACGATCATAAATGGAAAGGTACATGTTCTATCATAAATAGATTTATATATAGAATTGAACACAAAGCTATAATCCTTGCTATTATTATTTCAGTATGTCGTCACATTTCCGCATATAGTCTAATTTTGTTGATTCCGTTTTGTTTTTTTTTTTCGATAAAAATACTGATAATAATGTCGATGAATAAATATTGATAAGAATCTTTAGAATTATAGCTTTTATCAATTGATATATATATGCGAAATGAAATATTTGAATTTTCTTTAATATTATATTAAAATGAAATTATTTTTAAAAATCTTTTTTTTTTGATTTATCAAATGAAAACAATTCATATACATTAAATTATACATTTCTAAAATAATAGTAGATTAAAAATTGATTGTTTTGTTTGTCAATATTAAATTTTAATGTAGATATACATTTTGTTCAAAAGTAAAGAAAAAGTATATTCTTTTTTTTCTTTCTTTCTTTTAATTTTTACTGTCAATAAGACAAGAAACAAATGTGTCAATGGCAACAGTTAGTCTACGTAGATTTTTATAATACTGAGTACGGCACTAACGTGAACAAAAAAAAAAGTTCTACGGTAATGTTTTTATATATTTGTGTGTTAGCATTATGACGCTGTTCATTACCAAGAGAAAAAGAAAAACTGACGAACAGAAAAAGAAAAGACGACTGTTTTTCACAGTAAACTTCATAAGCGCAGTCATCATCATTTATACTTTTTTTTTTTATTAATCAGAATAGTTGCACTAAAGTCAATAAAAAACTAACTATGAATGGAGCAGTTTTTATGTCTCAAACTAATCAATTTTTGGGAAATAATATTATCAATCCTCAACAACAACAAAAATGGATGGATAAACCTATAGGTGATACAAATGGACTTGCTTATTTACGTTCATTAGATTCTTTATTAGCAAAACAAGTCGTTTCTATGACTGAATGTAATTTAAATCCTACTAATTTAATTAATAAAAAATGTTTACTTACATTTTATTTTATTTTTTTCATAGTAATTATTGGAATTCCATCTCAAGCAAAATATGGAATATTCAATGATCGAGGAGAACAAGTTTATTTTGCATTTGAAGGTATATAAAAATTTGTATTGAATACGATCTTTTTTTTTGAAAAAAACATACTTTTAGAATCTAATATTTGTCAACGTATGTATTGTCCTAAAACTCGTCGTTTTGATCTTCATATTGTTGATAATACAAATCAAGTAAATATTTTTATATATTATTATTTTTATATTAAATAATTATACTTAAGGAAATAATTCGTATTAAACGTAAATTTAAATGTTGTGCTGGTTGTTGTTGGTGTGCTTGTTGTGATGGATGTCGTCAAGAAGTAATTGTTGAATCACCGCCCGGAACTATTATAGGTTTTGTTACACAAGAGTATGTTAAAAAAAAAGATAAAACGAAATGATATCGGTTAATAATAATAATTATTATTATATTTAGATGTAGTTGTTGGCGTATGAAATATATATTGAAAGATACTACAGAAAATCCTATATTGTCTATAATTGGTCCAGGATGTATTTGTGATGGTCCATATGCTGCTTGTTGTGAAAATAAATTTACAGTAAAAATTTTAGTAATTAAAAAAAAAAAAAACAATATACAGTTTATTTAATATTCTTAGTTATATGGTACTGATGGAATAACAGAAATTGGTGCTATTCATAAAAAATATCGTGGATTTATTGCTGAAGCATTAACAACTGCTGATACATTTACAATTCGAAGTAAAATAAATAAATATACATATTTAACTATGAATATTAAAATAGATTTTATTTTGTTAGTGCCTATTGATTTAGATGTAAAAATGAAAGCTGTTGCATTAGGTGCATTATTTTTAATTGTATGTTCTTATTTTTGGTTTTGTATTAGAAAAATTGTTTTTTTATTAGGATTTTGCAAATTTTTCAGAACCACCTCAACGTCATTAATTATATTTACATATGTTTTCAATCGTACAGTTTTTTGTTTAGTATCTCAATTAATCTTTTATAAATCATAACATATATATGTAAAATGTTGTTGTTGTTGTTGTTTATGAATAAAAATGATCTTTATTCGACATTCCATGGATATGTTATCTATAATAATCATGATTTATTTTAAATGTCATGTTTAGTAAAGAGAGAAAGATGGAAAACAAAAATATTTTTTCAACATGTCAAGATGATATAGATGAATTTTATTTATTAAAAAATATTTTCTTATTGATTTTAAAGAATTAATACGACCTATTAAGAAAATAGAGTAGTACTAGTAAATATCTTTTAATAGATTAGAAGTGTGATTCGATTGCATTGGGAAAAAGAAAACAGTTCTAATCAAAACCTAATAAATATTATTAGAGAACGAGAGTTTGCCGACTGTCGGAAATGCTGTTTTAAATGAGCTACTTTCCGTTATAAACAATGAGTGTTTTTTTTGTCAGTCGAATAGTGTTATTGTCGATTTTTACTCTAACCATTTTGAAATCGAGTAGAAAATTGGCTTATAGAAGTGCGATTATCTGGATACAGTAGTTCAATTTTTTTTTGTTTTTCTGATAGTTCAGAATAGTGATTGAATACTTAGTACTTTTTTCATTGATTCAAATAGAAAAATTCGAGAATCAGACGCCGAAATTATTAATTTTCTAGCTTTGAAAAAAAAAAAAAAAAAAATTAATCTCAATCATTTTCACTTAATTAACTTTTTAGGTTTTTTTTTTTTTTACAAAATACAATCTAAAAGATATATTAAAGTAGAAGAATAAAACTTCGAACCTTCCCTTTCCATAGATCATAACAGACATAATTATTAATATCTTTCTTTCATCATAGGTCTTGACAGATGTTGTTAATATACAATCACAAATCTTCTATCAATAACATTTTCTTCTAATACAAGAACAAGTTATTTGTTACATTTCTGAAGATATAAATAAAAATATGATAAAGATATGTGTCTCAACATAGTGTTAGAATAAAACAATCATCTTATAATTAACTATAGCAAATATATCGTGTTTCACATTTATATCTCTCGCAGGAATTGCGCTAATCGTATGTTATTTTTTTATGTATTCCATCTGCAAACAACGTTTTTTCGTATTTATATATTGAGTATGAATGAGACTATATATCAGTTTTAATGTAAAATTAGAAGTTTTTAATTAGGTCTATTCACATTTAGCATCAGTACACTATTATTCACTTGTCTTTTCTGAATAATGAAATAAGTATTATCTTTGTTTTTGGTTTATAAGACTATGAATGTATTTTTAGCTTCTCTCAATTAAGTCTGTCCTTTGATTCAGTTGTCTTGTTCTTTTTTTTCATCATTCATCAATATGTTAATCAAGAAGAATAAGACATAAAATAACTGAATTTCATTATAATCTATTTTTTAAAAGAATAAAAATTAAATGAAATTAGATTTAATTCTTTTTTTCCGAAGTGTCGAAACTATCATTGATGAAAGATATATTATTATAAATTTTTCTAGTCGTGCTCAATATTTAAAATACCAAAAGATGTTATTTTTCATGAATGCTAGTTTTTGTTTTTTTAAATAAATACATTGTAAATATGTCTATTTTTTCATCTTAATTCAATCGATTTAAAAATGATTGAAACTATTAACTAGTTTTTCCTCAATTATCATCTTTAAAAAGAACAGACAGTTTAAACTATCATACTGTATTTCAAGTCGTTGCCGACGTTTGGAATATCGGTTTTGTTTGTTTTTAATCATAATCCATCATCTAAGGTTATGAAGGATTTTTCATTATAAAGTAAACGGAACTATTTACAATTGGTTCCGGTGATAAACAAGAAATATTCTAGTACTAGAATTTTGATTTTCTTTAAATATTGTCTTATTTATACTGTTTTATTGTTGTTATAAATAATTTAGTTTACTTTACTATTATTAAAAGATGTGTATTCAGAAAATTTGAAAAGAATTGACAAAATGATAACAAATTATTCATAATTTGTCAAGATAATTTTTCTAATATTTACTATTATTAACTGTTCAAATAGATGTTACAATGACTAAAAACAAAACAATGCTAAGAAGAAAAAAAATAATCATTATAGAAATTTTAGTTTTCTAATCTTTTCGTTGTTCTTTCACCTATGACGTTTTTAATATTTTGATATTCGAAAACGAGGGATGCACGCAAGAATGAATTATATAGGTTATTATATTTAATCTCCTACTTATAAATCATCAACAGAATGAGTACTAATGAATTGTTAAGTATTTCTATGTTATACTTAATAAACCCTCATCAACTGCATGCTGATCTCCGATTACAAATTTTCGAAATTATAGGAATTTCTATATAGAATTTTATTTTCAATAAAAAAATTGACCAAAATTTAGGTATTGTATGTCGAAAATATATGTGTTTTACTTGCAAGAAACAGTTATTCACATTACCTGGTTTTTTTCGTAAAAAGTGATCATCGACGGGGGGTAGTGTCGCGAAGATCTCCGTATTCTCTCATGGGGTGAAGTCAAATCTCGTAAAATTTTTTCACTTTTTTTGACAAAATATAGGATTTAAAAAAAAATAGGAATTATAGGACGAATCGGAGCTCAGACTGTATGATAGGAATAGAAGTCATATGTAAAAAGACAATACAAGTAATAACACTACGTAAAAGGAAACAATTACACTTAAAAGCGTTATCATTAGATAGTGAGTATTTTGTCAAGTGTAAGAAGAAGTACAGGTGTTTTATTCTTCTATATTCATATTCATTCAGTGTTTTTTACATAAATCATAACAATAGTATATTCAAATTTTCGAGTAATAGACAGAATGCTGCAAATTAATAAAAAAAAACAATGTTTTACTCTATTTTCTAGGATATGCTCTTTAGGAATAATAACCGAAAGCTTCAATATTTATAACTTGAGTTTGTACTACTCCTATTGACATTTATGATACAAAAAAAAAAAGCCGTCAGTTAGTAAATTTTTGTAGTTTAGCCAGAGGCTCAAACAAATTAAAGATCACACATCAGTGAAATGTCAATAAAAAATAAAACAGACTATAATAGATTAATAAATCTCTTTATCGAAAAAAGATTTGATCTATAGAATATTTACTAGCTGAATTATAAAAGAATATTTACTATTATTTATAATACTTACGAGAAATGAAAAACCATGAAATTCGAAGATATATAATAAATTGTTTATAACTTAATAATGAGCATCATATTTATTAACGTACAGCATAACATAAAGACTTTTTTGAACAGTGCACATCATATCGTTGAATAAATTTTGATAAAATATGTTGATTTATGTGTAATGGCATAGCTCAAGAAAAAAAAAGGTTAATTGGCAATTGACATTAACAAAAAGAAAATGGAAAAAGAGTAAATATATTATATATCACTCTCAGTAAACCAGCATACAGGAGTATTTAATTATGTTTCACTTGATATCAACAAATAAGGTTATCTAACGATGATTTGAACAAAAATCTTTTTCTAATTCAATGTAAAAATAATTTATCTCTCTATAATACATCGTAAACAATATATCCTAATGACAATTATTTTCGAGTTAATTATAAGCATACGAAATGAACTCAAATTTAAATGTAGATCTCATAGAAATATGCATACTTACTTGTCATATATTGAAGTTCTTTTCGAATAAGGATAATACACAATAAATATTGAATTTATTTAATATGTAAGAAAAGAAGAATTAACTAACAGAGAAGAGAAAATGAGCAAGGCATGTCGTCAAAGAAACTGACTATAATTTAGAGATATTCAAAATAGACTTGTTCAAAACAATTCAGTTCTTGATTAATTATTAAAAGCAACATGAAGTATCAACATAATAAATGATGTTCCATAAGTTCTAGTTCTTAACAAGAAGTAGTTCATATGTAAACATAAAGTACTTCCGACTCAATTATATTCATATGAGCTTAAAGTACTTAGGATGATGTTTTAGATAGTATATTATCTAATGACATTATTAATTTTAATAATAGTAATATTAACAGAAGAAATATAACAATTAGCGTGTAAATAACAGAAGTCAACCATATCTATACTCTAGATACGATGTATGGCTTTGTACAATTGCGTATATAACACATAGGATAAATTTATAGTGTCATTAAAACTTCTTAAAACAAAGCTGTTTATTTCGAGATATTAATTGTCACGTTTTTTTTTGCTATTATGAAATATAAGATAATGTCATAGGATAATATTCTATTTAAAACATTGTCGTAAGTATTCGAAGCTTATATAAATATAGTTGAGTAAAGAGCACTATTTATTTAGATATGAACTTATTTTTGTTAACGTTCAAAACTAATATGACATTTTGATAATAAAAACAAATGAAATATATCATGTATTATTATTAGAATGATAAAAATAGTTTAGTCTATTATTAAATAAGAAAATTACGCTTTGTATGTAATGAACTAGTATCATTCATAAATTTTATTTTAAATTATTCTTTTAGATGACAATTGAAAATTATCTATAAAATATTACATATGTATTTTTCTTACTTGACAATAGTTCGAATTTTTTTTTTTTTAAATTAAGATCAAAAAGTAAAACTTGACAATAGTACTTAAAGAAAGGTATCTTGAAGAGATAAATTAATAATTAGAAATAAAAACTTCAATAAACAGTATTTTGTAATATATGAGCGACTAGAAATAGTATTTTCGATTGTGTTTAAAAAAAAAAATCATTGACGACAATCATATTTATATATAGTCATAAATATAATGAAATGTTTTTGTCTTAATAGGAAAATTAATGAATAATTTGACATTCTATGATAATTTTCTTTTTTTTTTGTCTTTATTCTAATTTATTAAGATCGAAATTTAATGATGTTTCATTGTTGTTAAAAATAATTTTATCAAATATATAATTATGAATAAATGTTGAATAGAGATAAATTAGAACAGACATGACATGTTTAAAACAGAAAAAAAAAAACTTATTAGTACAATTTCTTTGATAATAAAATATGGCATTTACATGTCTATTTCTCTAATTTCATTATATTAAAACATATTACATAAATTGTAAAATCTTTCAAATATGATAATTCTTTTTCAATGAAATTTGTTAGCAGAGGCTATGTTGTTGTTTTTTTCTTATTTCTAAATTTCGAATAGAAATTTTGTTTAGTTATACGATATTTATTTTCATTTAATAATTCATCATTATCAATCTGACTAATATTTTAATAAATAAATAAGTTTGTTATAGACATTTGTTATATCTACAATAGTGTCTATTACTGTCTTGACTTTTTTTGTGTACTCAAAAAGTGAGTACACTCTAGAATCGATCAGTATGTCCGTCCGGCCGTTAACACGATAACTTTCGAAAGGAGAGTCAGATCATGATGAAATTGTCTACACAGTTTAGTCTCATCAATGTCTCGGTCGAGTTCGAAGATGAGAAGGATCCGTCAAGAAATGGCTGAGTTATCGAAAAAATTGTCATTATTGACCAGACCATCCCTGAGGGGGGGTACAGGGATTTTTTCAAAAAAAAACAAAAAATCTCAGAATTATTCACAACATATACAAATCGACTCAGTTTTTAACGCTGATTCCGAATCTGATATTGGTTTTGAACCAAATCGTAGCTTTCTAACAAAACATCGCCTGAAAAAGGTCTCAAAACGCACAAAAACTGCATCGAAAAAGCAAATTGCCTAGATATCTTTCAGATGATAAAAAACAAAGTGAATATACCTGTTCACTTTTTGAAGTACACATAACACTCGGATTTAAATTCGAGGTTTTTTTGCATTTTATTTTATATTACTTTTAGAAGACATGTATATAGTTTATATCTGTTATTTTTATTCTATTTTTTATGTCATTTATTTTTATTCATAATTTTATGTTTGAAGAAGTTGTTTTCTATAATGAAACATCAGATTTTTTTAATTTTATTCAATAAATTGAAATAAAGAAAAAGAATTATTCTAACTAGAGATGTGCGAGATCAACATTTTTTTTTATAGTCTCGATAACTTTTTTCTCGGTTCCGATTTATTTTTTGGTAATAGTTTTCCGCACATCTCTAATCCTAACATACCGAATTATACTAATACGTTAGAATGCACTTATAGAAGAATAGACAACAATTATTGAATGACAATAGAAAAAATAAGTAGAATATATGTTTTCTAGATATAAACCTTTTGAGTTCAAATGGTGTATTGAGTATGAAAAGTAATACTAACTTTGAATTCTTAGAGTAGATGATTTTTAAATAATTGAAATTACTATTCCTAATTCAATTGATAATAGTGATCAAAATGTTCGTTAATAAAACTGCTAAATTTAATTAATTTGTTGCTTAATTTTAATTATTTATTTCTTTTTATTCTTAACACTAAAGATAATATTTTAATAAAAACTTTAAAATGATTTAGATTTGACTAAATTATCGAATTTAGACTTAAAACTTTACGTATATAGACAAGTCAATTGTACTAAATTCTAAATTTTGAACAACGTTTCTTCAAGATATAATACTTTCAAAAAAAATGCATGTTGTTATACACTATCCATAGAAAACAATCTTTATCCTGAAAGTTTTATTATTCAAAGCTTAGAAATTAGTTTTCTTAAGTTTTCTATATGCAAAAATATGAGATTGTCAAGAACATCGACTCTCTATAGACAAAAGATTTATTAACTTAGTCAAACTCAAATTGTTTTAGAATTTTTTTATTGAAACATCATATAGTATACATAGAGTACAAAAGAAAACAATTGAAGAGATTCTCTCATCAATTTTACTTTTCAATATATTATAAAGAGCATTATCGAAAGCTGATTACTAAAAGAAATTCTATCTATAAATAAATTGAATACAATATTTATATTTACTTTTCTATAGGATAGATTAATCTCTCTTAAAACAATGACATACATATTTTATAACTTTATAAAAGATTAGAATGTTATTAACTTACATATAGAATTTATATTTCATCAATATTGTTATTTGACGCTAGTTTGAATCTGTTTTAGTATTCATTTGTTATGAAATATCTTTTCTTTTTTGCTCTCATACAATTATGTTATTTATTATGACACACATATTTTAATTACATTGATTTTCTATGTAATTTAGGTGTTATTGAATTAAAATCTTTTATACTGTTTTGACAATAAAAATATTCTAATTGTAAAGGTTATCTAAGTTGAACTTTTAGATTTATTTCCATTGTTGAATTGTCTCAACAAATAATTTATAAAAGTAAGCATACTAAGTAAATAAATTTTTACTATTTAACAAAATCATGACTCTAACAAAT
>CAJNOP010000270.1:146975-208681 GCA_905250075.1 Rotaria sp. Silwood1
CACACCCCCACACCCACACCCACACCCACACCCACACCCTTTATTGAAAAAGAAAGAAACACAGTAGAGAAAACTAAGGTAAATTGTTCTTGTTGAGATAGACTGCTCGAATCTTCCTGCAGCTGTATTTGAAGATGTCACCATTTGCCTCCGCATGTTGTAAACCGTGCTCGCAAGGATCAGCCTGAAATATATAAAATTCAGCAGCAGTATTGCCGTAAATGTGTAACGTGATACCTGCACATTTGTTTCGACTATTATTGACTTCTTGTTTTTCGATGCAGAGATGGTCTTCTGATAAGCAGCCGATTGTATCGCATAGATGTGATGCTGAATAGAAATATAACTGTACGTTACAATATCAAGAGAAAAAAAAGTGAACTCACCTTGAAAATGATTTTTCTTAGCTGAGAGCAGCGGAAGCTGGCGACGTAAGCGACCTAAAACAGAACGAAGAATAATATGATGGGAAAATATCTTTAATGAGTCGATATTTTTTGAAGCGCAAAATTTGTTGAACCGCTTTTGAACTGATTTGGGCCAGGAGTGGCCATTTGAATACAAAGTAACTGGCGGGTGTTGAAGTGGTGGTTCGTTGAGATGATCTTGTTCAATTTTGCATTTCATCCAATTTGCAAAGAAAGCACCTAAAAGAACAGTTATAATTTAGGTTATTGAGTCATAATATTACTGACCGTTTAATGATCGAATACTTTTCATTGTTGCAAGTTGATCCAGATCGAGGGATGAGTCGACGTGTCGAGGATTGACTAAATCGAGATGACGACCAGGTGAGAGTAAAGCTGCTTGAAAATCATTTATTTCATGAGGTTTGAGAGAATTAAGAAATAGTTGTCGTTTTGTTGTTGAAGATGCCATGAGAAGTTATTGAATGTTATTTAAGTGGATACTGGTATATATACTGGACGTTACGAGTTGACGGTGTATATATAGACATTGAATGAATGGAGTGTCATGTTTTGTGAATGATGAAAATTCGTGACTAATGATTTTTCTCAAAGAGATAAACTAATTTACCGTAGAAGGGAAGTGATCAATAGCCAATTAAGATTAGTGGTGTGTGTCACTGAAATAGAACAGTCAAGTGATAATTCAGAACATTCAATAAACGTGATAGTCGTTATCAACATTCAAGCGAACATATTCAATATTTTCTTGGTGATTCTTTGTTTTTTCTTGTATATTTGTTTTTTTTTTGGTTATTCATTTATTCTTTTGTTTTTTTGGTGTATTTTTGTTCTTTTCTTCTTGTTTTCTGTGATTTATTTATTCTTTGTTTTTTTTGGTGTACTTTTGTTCTTTTCTTGTTTTTTTCTGGGATTTATTTATTCTTTGTTTTTGTTGTGTATATTTATTCTTTCGTCGTTCTTTTTGTTGCGCATATTAGTTTACCGATTAAGTTTTGATTAGTATTGATATTTTAAAAAAAACAGAATTTAGTCAAGAGAGTATTCAATTTTTGATTGAATGTGAAAATTTTACAAAATGAAAAAATCAAGATGAGGCTTTTTTTTAATTTAAATTCTAGAATAAAAAGTCTTTATTTATAGATTCGTAATAAAGCTAACTCATTTTGGCTAACATATTAACATGATACAGAAGATGGTTCATGCCGAATAAATATTGACAATCGAACATGAGAAGAATGTAAATAATTACTATCTGAAGAATCCAAGTATTAACATATTCGATAAAGGTCATTTTCGCTGCCTCTTCTCATTTATATGACCATTGCATGGCATTATAGAAAGTATCGATCATATTTTTCAGAGGACATTGGGCTATAGTAGGCATATGTATGCTGAAAATTTCAGTTTGATTCAATCAGATTATATACGAAAATAGATCTTTTCTTTCAAAGATTTTATAAGCTAACTATTGTAATCGATTGTCTGACCCTTAGATTTTCTATAAATTTGTGCCTCCTGCTACGTTTCGCTGTCATCTGATGAAAACTATAAATTGCTAGCAGTTTGAATTCTCGATTAGCTCAATTTTTAAGCGAATAGCTTTAAGTCTGGCGTCGATATTAATTTAAAGGACAGATTTATCATACATCTATGTTTTATATCGACGTAAATAATTTCTATATGATAATTAATGCTAAAACAGTTGTCCAGAAATTAATTCTGTTCTTCTCTCAAAATAAATTTAATGAACAAGAAAAATTTTGTTGAATTTTACTAATAGAATGAAACGATTATTCACCGGACAACTAATTTGCAAATTGTTTTTCTAGTGACATTATATTAAACTTCCCATTACAATAAGTTCATCAGTAATAATTGAAACATTAGTAACACCTACAGTTCATTATAATATAGAATTTTTTGATAATACAATGACTGAAAAGAAAAAAATAAAAACTGAAAAGAATGTTACTTCAACTAGAAATATAACTCAATCAATGACAGCAGTTGTTGAGCAAACAAAAATTGAAGAAAAAAAATAAACATCAAAACCGAAATCATATCGAGATGCAGTTGATTAAAAATAAAAATTTCCAGCTAGTTTCTTATTGGTCTTTCCTTTTTTGCGTACTGAAAGATTTCATAGTTATAGAGTTTCATGTCTACTAGAATTAATTAGATAAATTAATGATATTTGTCTTGAGGACTTTTAATAGTTATATTGAATACATTGAAATATTTTACTTCACATTATCTTATTAATTTTGCATTTTTTAAAACCTTATTTTAGATTTTATTCATCATAACTATTACCGCACCCAAAAAAAACAATGTAGAGGAAAGAAATAGAATTATTTAATGTTTGTTTATTAGAGCAAAACATCATTTAAAACATCAATGTACTATAAAAATAAAAAATAAATATAAAATAAAGAAATTAGATGAACCAGGTTTGTCATAAGCTTTTTACTCAAAAGTTCTTTTTAATTATAAAACATTTTTAATTAGTTGATGTTTTTCAATAGCATCTTGGTAGTAGAGCCCGTCAGGTCAGTCCCAGACCCAATCCAATGAGTCATACTCTAAAATTAGCAGTCAATTATGACTTAATTATTATAATATCATCATCAAGATTACGTGAGAAATATTTAGGATGTGTTAGTCATAGAATACAAATAACCAATAAAAAGTATCTTGCATCTTCGGAGCAGCTATCAGATTTAGACTAAAATATTTCATTGAAATTATTTTGAAGCCTATGGACTCCATCAGAAGACCTTATTTAATATTAATTATATTGGTATTTAACATATTCCGTTGAAAAGCTTTCAATGTAGAATAAAAATTATCGAGCTGATGCTTTCGACCTTTGGATTTAGTGAAAACTGAAGAACGAATGAGGTTTTTTCATTACCAATTGAGACTTGGAACTACGTAGAGATAAATGGAAAAATATATTCAGCTTTTTTTTAATTTTAGAAGTTACTGAAAACAATTTCGTGTGGGATAAGGAGGTTTATAGATTTCATCAATCTTTTCGAAATAGAAATCTCGGGTTCGATGCGGAAAATTATGATGCGTTCGAGATTTTCATAAAGTCTCATATTTTATAGATGATTGATTAAATCAATGTAGCAGTTCTTTTTATGACAATATTTTTTCTAGATATATGTTCAACAAATAGTAGTTGTGCAATATCAATTGGTTTAAATATTAGTTCTTGTACAATAGGAACAACATCTCAATCGTCTGTTCAATCATCATCACCAAATCCATTACAAACTTCAATTGAAAAATAAGATGATGAAGATGAACAACGTCAACGATATATTCCAACACCATCTCAGTAAAATTTTATATTCATTTATTAATTTCAATCAATTTTTTCCTTTTTAGATTTTGTCAAGATGATGGTTCTTATTTAATATCATGTTCATGTTCATCATCATTAGTCGATGTTAAATCACTTGATAATGAATTAGGAAGAATATCATAGCAAAATTATAAGGCGGATGTGGGTGTGGGGGTAGGGTGGGCGTAGCTGGAAGAAGCGCCAACGGATCCATAGCCACACCCAACAGTCTCAAACTCGAATACTTTGTTAAATAATGACAAATGTTATATAAATATTATGGAAACTTTCTTCAGAACGTTTACTAGCCTGATATCGCTTAAAAAGTTTAATAATTATCTAGTCTCGAACGATAACTCAGTGTTTTGCAATTCTCTCTTTTGAACTAAAGAAACAACTATTTAAGAGAGGCTCCATAGAACCATCACCCAAAAAACAGTAGGACCCGGTTGCCGAAAAATTTTAGTTTTTGAAATGAGTTTGCTAGTTTGAAAGGGCATAAAACGCTACTTAGAAAATCCGAATTTTGACAACTGTTGGACAATGTCTTCTAATACTTCGACCACCTAATAGTTTTCACTCAAAATATCGGTTTGTCGAAGATTATGGCTTTTTTGATCATTTTTGTTTATGAATTTTTTCACTACAAAAATTTGACTAAAAACATTGTCAAATTATACCAATCGATAGAGTGAAAGCTGCTCTACAAAGCCCTATGTTTCATATACTTTGTTATTTACCTCGTAAACCGAAATAGTACATCAGAATAGGTGAAACCGAACATTTTTTTTTATCTATTGTGATACACCAACAGTTGAGCTCCCAACAGTTGAGCTCCGACAAATGAGCCCCCGACAGTTGAGCCCACCGACAATTGAGCTCCCGACAGTTGAGCTCCCGACACTTGAGCCTCACATTGAAAAAATTTTAAACAATACAGAAAATTAATTTATTTGAATAAATTCAAATTCACATCAATAATTGAAGATAGCTCTGTCTCCTTTGAAGTACAAGTTTCTTATTATCAAACGAAAAACAGGCTATTTTTTGTAATTGCTTCTTCAAAAGTCAAAATATTGCATGTTTCTTTAGTTTTACAAGTTTCGCTTGCAATTATTCGACCAATATCCAGGTCGCATACTGTGTCGCTTTGAAATATGTAATAGATTCACAAGTTGATGAATTTGTGGTGTTGGATTCGGGACAAAGATGGATTAGTTATTGTATCGATGAAAACACATAAGCAATTAATAGTAGTTTAATATCTCAGCGCTAGCACTCAGACGGATGTAAGTGTGAATTAAGAGAAAAGAAAAACCTACATCTGTACCCAAAACTAAAGAAATCTACAAAACATTAACTTTTGAAGAAGCAATTACAAAAAATAGCCTGTTTTTCGTTTGATAATAAGAAACTTGTACTTCAAAGGAGACAGAGCTATCTTCAATTATTGATGTGAATTTGAATTTATTCAAATAAATTAATTTTCTGTATTGTTTAAAATTTTTTCAATGTGAGGCTCAAGTGTCGGGAGCTCAACTGTCGGGGCTCAACTGTCGGGAGCTCAACTGCCGAGTCACCGTCTATTGTACATACTGTGTTTTATTTTTCTTGCTTCTGTCGTGCAGCTAATTTGTAAGAGCCTAAAGTAAATTTTATATATATTTGTAGAGCTTCAAAAGACGAATTTTTTTTGTAAAAAAAAATGTTGGATATAAAGTACTAGCGCAACTTCCCGAAAAGCCCACGACAATGACGCTCAAAATACATCATTTTTTGGTATTTTCATGAAAATCTATAAGAGAGTGTACAGGAAATACATATCTCAATGAAATCAATCGAACGAATTTACAAATTTTGGATTCAGCAACTGTTTTGAAACTTTTATTTGGTCGAACTGATCTAACAAAATGCACCAGTATTTCGTATGAATACAAAGAAGAAGTGCGTACAGCTATCGCAAGACAAGAAGTAATTCTATCTGCTGGTGTATTTAATACATCAAAACTTTTGCAATTGTCTGGTATTGGTCCTGAAACATGGCTGGAACTATTACGTATCAATGTCATAGCAAATAATGCAGAAGTAGGAAGAAATTTTATGGATCAAATGGCAATTTATATAACTTTGAAACTATTAAGCAAGTGCCTACATTACCATGAGGCGCTGATACGTGTGGATAGTTGTAAAATAGTGGATTAAAGACTAGTAAGAAGAACTGGATAGATTTACAAATCTATTGTTATTCAAGATTTTCTACATTAACATTAAACTTCCCAATAGTCGGTTATGATCTGATTGTTGCTTATTCACAACCATCAATTTCATTCGTAACATCTCTTGTATTCAATACTCGACCTGAAGCTTAGGGAACGATTAAAATTCAAATTTATTTCCATATAATCGACTACAAACCCATCATAGTTGGTATAACTTGTCAGAATATGATCAAAATAATCTACACTACGGTTGTCGATTTCGTTCGCGATATGACTCGACATATACTAATTGGAGTAAACGATATGTCAAAAAACGAACTTTTTTCTGGAAATCGATATGGTAAATCCGATGGTCTATGCCGTCGATTGAATATGTGCAGTGTTTACCATCAAATAGGAACATGTGCATTGGGTAAATGTATAGATAATGAAGCGCGCGTAATGGCAATAAAATATGTTTGTATATGTGATACTAGTCTATTTCCGACACAACTAAATGTGAATCTAACATTTCCACTCTATAGTATGCGTGAAAAGATAGCAGATCTTGTCAAGAAATCACACTCGGATGATAAACGAAACATCGGCAATATTCATAACTAGAAAGAAGTTTATTTGATAATTTTAATGATTTTTCTTTATTTATTCATTGAAATCGAAAAACTAACAACAATATAAATCTATATATGAGTTTATATTCGATATTTTTTATTATGAGTGAATTATTTCGAACAATAAAAATCCTTCGAAATTCTCTACGAATGTTTCATGTCATCAGTTGAAAATTTTTTATTATCATATACTAACAAAGATTTTTAATGCGGATTTCACTCTTGAAAAGAAATCACAATAAGACAAATTGTGGCATAAGAAAATACAGATTTGAATTTGCGAGGATATGAGATGGGTGTAGGTGAAGATTTTCTCTTCACCCGTACCATCTACTAAAAAAAGTTTCCAGACAAATCTGCTATGGATATACTACTACAACGGAATTAGCTTAAATATCATGATTTTCTCATATTCAATATTTCACAGAAATTTTCTTTGCTATAACAAATCTAATTATATCATTGATTTGTATTTGGAAAATAAGAATGGAAACTCTGGAACAAGTTTCTAAGTGAGCGTGGATAATATTTTACTAGAATCTTATTTGAATAAGGATGTTGAAAGCTTTGCTGAAAATTTTAAAAAAGTGACCTTGTAAAAAATGTGAGTAGATGAAAGAATAATTCTCAACAAGTGAATATTTGTCGACAACATTATAAAAAGCCATACCATCGATACATATCGATTGTAGATCTATAGAAAAAAGAATTTCGTGAAATATTTTTTTTTATGAATTCTTGGCCAATTATGATTTCTACATGAATTTTTTTTTATAAATAATTTATTCTATAATGATGAAATAGATAAATATAAGAAATGAATTTATCTATACCAATAAAAGTTTGGCAATTCTTTGCAACGAATTACTTTTCATTTCGATGTTAATCGAATTCGAAAAAAAAAATTTATAATGAAATATAAAATAAATTTGTTGCTGCTACAGAATTTTTTGATTATTTCTCATAGATTCTTTTTTTCGAATATTTAACTAATTGTTAATTGAGTAGTTCTATAAACGAATAATTAAATTCCCGAGCACTGATAACCTGCAGTTGCAAGTGGTATACTTGGATTATGACAAGAAGGTTGTTCATTAAAAAGCAATGAATAAATATTTCATAGTTTTAAAGAGACAAAACCTGCAAAACGACCAAATCCACTGATTGTACTAATTATATGTTGTTCACATAAACTAAAAAGAAAATTATCAAATATTCCTAATTAAAAAGCTAATATTCGATCATTAGTATATGATATATGAGAAACTGGATTGGAATTTGCTAAAATATTTAAATTACTATTATTCGATTGACATTTATTTTCCACTGATTGAAAACATTCGAATGAGAATTTCCAACGTTTTAAAGCAGCTTGGCGTATTTCAATATCATCAGACAAAAAAAAATAATTGGAATTTAATTTGTTTCATGATATCATTTCTTATTTATATTAATTATTTGTTGAGAACATGTAAAAAAATTTTCAACTTCTTTAAGAATTGTTGTTTCATTGGAAGAAACCTGTGTCGAAATCATTGTTTGATCTTCGACACGAACTTGAAATCCAATTGGAAAAAAAATTGGTGATAAAAGTATCATTCAAATAATACGCCATCAATTTTAACTGACGTGTACATGCATTTTATTATCACATGCAAGAAAATTCTCGAATGATCAAAAAAAAAAACATGTGGCAACCATGCATGAACGCCTAATAATCTTTTCCAGAAATAAGATTCGAACATATATATGTACTTACGTTAGAAGTGCAATCAATACTGAATGATACTATGCTGATCTCATAGCTATGAGGTACGAATGTACATGAATGCTAATAACTGGTCAAAAAACGTTAAAAAGTAAATAAAACTTCTGAGTCAATTTAATTTAGTTACACAGAAGAGAGATGCTAAGTCCGTAAATACATTGTTGTGTATTAGTTTATTTATCATGTTATCGAATCACGTTCAGATCGATTTTAGATCTTATTAGATTTTTAGTTAGATAGATCGATTAATCCTTTAACTCTACCATCCATTTCCACATAGAATAACCGATACATATATATTACATAATAGGAGAAACTGGGAATATACCCACAGATAATATAATACAGCTGGAAAAATTCATGAGTTATTACATTAAAGAGAAATAGAAAAGTAAAGAAAGAAAACAAGAGAACACAAAACGAAAAAAAAAGATATAGCTGTAGTTGATAACATATGTATCTGTTCCGGTCAGAATTGGAATTCGGTCAAATTCTAAATTTGTCCAGACAAAATTAGAATATTATTTTGATAAACTGTAAAACTAAGAAAAAAAAGAACAATAAGAACACAAATGGGGTCGCGAATGATGTAGAGGACGAGGAAGCAGAGGGGCAAATATCGGGGATAGAATTTTTCACTTATCCCTCCAAAGTTTCCGCTCCCGTATGCAAGAAGTACCGTCCCAATTGGAAAATTTTCCTATCCCTCCTAATGTTTGGATCCTAGTTGCGCCCCCGCAAGTGGAGGTCTGACATGAATGACAGATGATAACGCATTCGATTGGCACTACTTATCTGATTGCTCATATCTTCTCCATCGGCACACATCGGTAAAATGCCATTAGTTATAGTCATAGGAATGCACTTGTGCTCCGAAAGGCATCGAAAGCGATAGTCGATATCGGGCAACTTGCAACTATTTGTGATTTGTTCGTCATCTTGAAAATAATCGGAAAAACCATGAAGAAGTCTATTCAAGGCAATACATTTCGATGAATTTGCACATCGATATGGTTTTGACTTTGGACACTTAACAAAACCAGTCTTTGTGTTCGAACATTTGAGAAAAAAGAGCAATATGCGATTCTCGATGGTATTCGAATGTACCAATGCTTCACCTATGTCCAGTTCAGAGAAACGTCGACAAGTTGAGCCATTTATGATTACAGTAGCCGGAAGCCATTGGCAGAGTACTTGATCGTAACATACATAATGAGGTAAAAGACGATCAAACTCATATTCATTTGGTAGATTATTCCCATAGACAAAGCGAACATGATCCAATACTATCGGGTAAGCAGGAAAGAAAACAATTGGCGAACAGTTTTCTCGAAATATTTTTTCATGCTCAAGTTGCTCTGCATATTTGACTTGATTGAAGAGACTTGTCGAAGCAAAACTTGAAAATGCCAAACAAATCAAACTTGTCCAACAATTACACGATAAATTAGGATTTTCATTTCGAGATTATTGAACTTCACGATGATTGTGGTATTTATTCATACTACATTGGCCATCACCACACGATAGCATACGTTCATTTCGACATGTTGTCTCTTCACAGGAGAACATCGGATTATTGTAACAGTCCGATTTACCATTCTCGTGAGTTTCCCGATAGTCATACTTTTCATCCAAACGATCGATGCAATCTGGACTCAAGGGGTTATCATTGAAAAATTCTTTCGAAATGCAAAATCCATTGCTACAACGGAATTCATCCTCTTTACATTTCATTTAAGTCTAACTTCTCACAACCAATTTCATCTTGACCATCATTCAAACAGTCAATCTTTCCACCGCATATTTCACGCCAGTCGAGACAAGATGGTGATGGACCCCGATTACATTCTATGAATGTATAACATGTTTCGGCCGTAAATATATTAACGATTTCTGGCTTAACAGAAGAGAAATAATTCCATACAATCTTATCGAATGACCCTGTCAAATTAAAGGAATATTGACAATATTCACCAAACTATGGTTTTGAACAATTGCTAAATACTTGTGTTGATAAAGATGAATGTGAACTTTCGAGAAATGCTTGATATTGTTCAACAACATCAATTGGTGCAGATAATAAATATAATTGTTGACTTGTTATATTTTCTCTTCGTAATGTTTCGAATGTAATTGATGTTCCATGAATGACATGTTTTTCGTTATTGACCAATAGATTGGATGATAAACCAAAGAACCGTATACAGTAAGGAACTATTTGATATGGATAAGGTATTTTGCGTTCAGGATCCATAGTATTTTGAATTACAGAAAATTCATTATATAACAAACAGTCATGATACAATGAATTGTTACTTACGTGATCTGTATGATAGAGATGAAAGTTAAGCTTCGTTATTAATACTTGCAAAATGAACAAGTACAGAAATAAAAGCCAGTAGAATATCCTACTTAGCATTATATTAGACACGTGTGGATTTAATTCGAATCACACTGGAATCGTTATTTGTTCTCGAACTCTCTATATAGTCGCGTATGATGTATAGGTGTATAAGTAAAACTGCATTCTAATGTTATAGTCAGGTATTTGACGTCGATCATTAATCAGAAGCATGTAAAATTATAATGCTGTCAGTATGCAATAGCGATCTATCATAATTTTGATGATGACGCAGATACACGCTATTAATCATTTAATAAAAACAAAAAAAAAACACGTAGCTTTATTTTTCTTTCATTCTATATTGAACGTTTAAAATCTAGGAGAAAAAAATCACATATTTTTGTCTTACATGGAAGAGATAACCGATCAACGGAAAAAAAAACTTCCTATCATAGCCGTCAATCTTACTATAATGTCGAATTCGATGAATTGACAAAAGTCACCTCCCTAGTAATTGACATTTTCTGTAGAATTGTGTTTTTTTCGCATTATTCATATATATTGTGTTCTTTTCAATTGATTCGTGCATAGTATCAGCGTAATAAAAGCATTAAACAACAGATGTTTCGAGTTGTTCACAAGTGAATCGATTTTTATTTCATGACAAACTTTTGAGTAGTTCTATTTCATAGGTTAGCTTTGGAATAATTGTGTGAGCCATCCATCTGTAAAGTTTGATATTCTAAGACTAGAAATTTTCATATCACTGTTTTTCTGCTGGCTTTGTTTGCTGATTATTCAATATGGTTTCTTTGGTGTATTTGAAACACTGTATGTGTTTGTGAATGATAGATGAAAGCATGCAAAATGACAATGAAACTAACTATTTTATTTCGATAATGTACACGTATTATTTATAAAACTGAACATTTTTTTGCACTATACAAATTCCATTAGGGGCAATAAATGAACCTTATCCCAATAAGAGACTGGTGTGGTTTTTGTACATTTAAACACGTCTGTCAAGTTCTACGATACTAAAAGAAGTTTTCAACGCACTCATCATAACCTATCTTGTTTTGGAAGGATTTTTGTCATCGCTAGCGACCGAACAATCAAATTTTGAACTAATATTTAGAACCATCTTTGATTAGATCCTATTAACAGAATTTCTGAAATGCAAAATGTCTGTTCTACCATTTACTATTGCATGAATAGAGTCAAATCGACGATTGTCAGAATAAATCTGGTTCGTACAAATACAAATTTAAAGCAAGGAAGAAAACCAAGAAGAGAACCAGACAGATGAAGATTGAGAACATACAACAAAACAGACAAGAACTAATATCATTAACAGAAAAATGAAGGCGTAATGCCTAGAATGATAGAAAATATTGTGCTCTTCCATGATTGCGACGAGACAACAGTTTTTGTCACACATAATTTGATTAAGAGATATGAATATCATTTCTCATTTCTGATGATCAAATTCTTCTTCGGAATAGTGTTACTTGCAACTTGTGTACGGATGTCAATTTATGTTTACTTTCCATTTGATTTATGTGTAAATTAAATTATTCTACTTTGTTTAGAACTTTATGTATGGCATATCTCCTATTTTTAACATGATATTCATGAAAGTATAAATAAAGTGTTTGTTATATAATATTACTTTGCATGTAACAGGTTTTAATCTGCTGAAAGTTCCCAGTCTGCATCAAAATCAGCTTTTCAAAAAAAATTAAAAGCCTATTTTATGCTATAACACAATGGAACATGCATGAAACATTCATTTCTGAGTGTATAAGATTTTTCATGAAATAGACAATTTTCAAGAATCATCAGTACTTTTTAACCTAATGCTAACAGTTACTTATGGTTGGAGAAATTCTTATTTTCAAATGCGATGAAGTTCTCTTCCTTTTTTTTATTAGCTAACCTATTTGCGCTAATATTTGAGTGTTTTGCAGATACAATGAATATCTTGGAATTGACGACAATCCAATTTTTTACACTGGAGAAGAACTACAGTTCCTTCAATATTATCAAATTTTTTTGTCTCTTCATAATTACGAAACACCAAGGAGAAAAGCTGATTTTTTGATTGCCGTTGATGCCGGCACGTTCTTTCGCTGCCATCCAACAGACTAATGTCTTTTCTCATATTACTGAAGGTCTTCATTCTCAAAAAGTTCTGCAATCATATTTATTGCTTGAAAATTGGTCGTGTTTAAGGCCCTTCATCCCTCAGAAAAAGTCAATTTTCGTCACAAAAATGAGAATTAACATCAATGCATGAATGGATAGGCCGAGATTTACTCTTTGATAAATGCCATGATTTTTTATTCATTAACTCCTTTTCCGTCAAA
Organism: Rotaria sp. Silwood1; assembly: GCA_905250075.1. Lineage (NCBI taxonomy): Eukaryota > Metazoa > Rotifera > Eurotatoria > Philodinida > Philodinidae > Rotaria > Rotaria sp. Silwood1. The sequence continues at coordinate 160,073 of CAJNOP010000270.1, forward strand.
ATCTCTGACGATTTCTGCTGTCATCTGCGTGAAACATATGGTATTTTCAGAAAAAGTGCCAAATGTTTGTCCTTTTTCTGATCCCACATCCCAGATTTCTCTGTCGACCTTCATTCTTACACATTTCTTTTGCTTGAAAGAACATGTGAAGCTGCAGCGTCTATCAGAACTAGGTTGTTTTATATAAGCTTTGTTACTATTATATAAAAGAGCACTATTATAATTGCCGCGTCGTTTTTTGCGAGTTTTTCGAGTCACGGAATTTGTCATCCTTTTTTTTGTCCACTTGGAAATTAAGAATTTAAAACAAAAGATTCTGGTAGGCACTGCTGTCTAGCACGTTCTTTCAAACAAAAAAGGAAATAAAATATATAGCATGAATGCTGATAGAGAATTTCGAGTTACCAAATAACCTATTTTTGACCATTTTTTGGTGAATATCTCTTTCAAACGTCATGGTATAGGCTGAGAATTTCATGCAATTTGAATACATCTGGCTTGAGATAGATTTTTGAGGATGGAGAGGGTCTTAAAACAAAACTGTCTCTAACAAAAACTTCGCAATGAACGATGTCTTTCACAAGAGAAACGAAAAGTTATTGAAACTTCAACTATACTCTTCCTGGGGTGTGAGTGTGGGCGTAGACTAGAAAAGACACCCACACCCACACCCCACACCCACACCCCACACCCACACCCCACACCCACACCCCACACCCTCCATGGAATGAATCTGCTACTGGGTCACCAGTCGCAATCGTAATAACTCAGACCTATTCATGGACATATTCACTGATTACATGTACAACGGCCGATATTGCTACCAACCAATTAATTCCTATTGGCGGATATACTCATCTACTAACTGACACACTCGATTGCATAAGTAATTGCAATACTGGTGCAACTGGTTATGTTCCTCCTGATGTCAGACCACGGTGTACAGACATTTCAGCACCGATAGGTACTACTGTTGGGCAGCGTTCTGATATTGTCTATTTGTCAGCTGGCGATGATTTTACTGCTGCTTTTCAAAAAAGTGCCTGGCGTCCTCTAGAAACATCTTCAGGTGCTTCGTGGTCAATCGCAACGCACATCAAAGTCAACACAAGATCTGATAATGGTCTGTACAACAATGCTCCTGTGGCGACAATGATGTCTCCGATCGAAATCCCTGTCAACCGTCCCACAGCTATTACTATACCTGTGGGCGACGCGGACGGTGATACGACACGTTGCCGATGGTCGACATCATCATATGGTATTGATGAATGTGGTGGTGTATGTCCACCTAGTTCACTACCGCCGAATGCTATCATCTACTCGAACTGTACCATGATCATTACTGGTCAGACAGTTGGCGACTGGTTTGCTGTGGCAATCATGGTGAATCTATGTATAATTTTTTTTCTGTTGCTCATAAATACATCTTATCTTTAGATTGAAGATTTCATCACTCCAACGAGCACCACTCCTCTTAGTGGAGTACCTGTACAATTCCTCGTTCATGTTGTTAATCCAGCATCGTGTACTACTGAGCCGGTCATTGTTGGAATACCGTTCGAAGACTCCTGTATACCTGTAACAGTCGGTCAAACATTCAACTCGATGTTGATTGCGATTAACTATTGCGGTGCAACTGTAACTATTGACGATATTTCGACATTATCATTTGCTGGCATGATAAAAGGAGATCTCATAAAACTCAACACGACAACCTACTACAAAACGCTTTCATGGACACCGACATCATCTCAACTTGGCTATCAAGTTATGTGTGCAATGGCTTTCGACAGGTATTGAATTCATATAAAATCCAAACGATTGAATCTATTTTTGATCATCCAGTCAAAATGCACAATCAGCACAATATTGTTTCAAATTCTACGTTTCACAAAATGGTGTCTGTGCTTGTCCTGGTGACATTTGCACCACTACAACAACAACGTTAGTTGAATGAAATGATTAGTTCTAGACTACTTTGACTGATGTGTTTATTTCAGAACATCGACTAGTGCGACAACTTCTACTGCTACTACAAGCACGTCTGTAGAGATTTTTCCTTTTCACTCATCTTGAGTTTCATGATTTATAATCTTTAGAACGACGACAACTTCAAGTACCAGCACGTGAGTAAGACATTTATCTTTCTCACTAAAATGTTGATTATGCCTATTCAGTTCAACGACATCGTCCACTTCGACAACATCTACGTAAATAGAGATTGTTCAAGTTGTCTGATAATCTTTAAGAGTTTTTAAATTCATTTTAGGTCAACGACGACTACGTCAACATCCACAACGTCAGCTTGTTTTAGATTTTCAGAAACAAGTGAAATAGTTCTTTGTCTTTAGATCAACGACTTCAACAACTTCGACGACTTCGACAACAGCAACGACAACAAAGAAACGTATGCTTACATTGATCAGTATTGTTATTATGCATATGTAAGCCCATTTCACGTAGCGGATACGATCGATTGGCCAATAATCGGCAGCATCGTTGGTCTTACTCTTATTGGGGCATTAACTTTGTGCTCTTGTCTTTGTTGGCGATATTGTTGGTTAGTATAAAAATAATGCGCTCCATTCTTGTGCAATATTCTTCTTATTTCAGCCTTATGAGTGGTCGCAGTGGTGTAGTCGAACGAAAAGGAGTTTTTGAATTCTACTACATTGATAGATGTGTCGATCCAAGTTGTTCTTTGCGTCAACTTTCAAATTATGATGCTGTTCTCATTGCCAAAAGCCCTAATTGTCTTGCTCATAATGTGTTCAGTGAAATTACAAGTGACTCGAACAATGATCAACTAATACCATTAAGTCGACTACAAAGTCAAATATCACACTCTGGTCAAGACCGCAATGTATCGGCTATGAACAACTATGAAAGCAACGATTCATTAGAGATGTCGAGCAATTCTTCACAACGAAAACTGATCGCTCATGTATCAGTTTCAAAAATTCAAGCGGCAAAACGACTAATCAAGGCAGCAAATCCGAGTATTAAATCTCAGATTCGACTACCAGATGATGATTCAATGCGTTTCTCTCGATTCCAATCGAAAACAAATGATCATGTGAAAGTATTCAACATCAATTCAACCTCAACAAGACGACGACGTAGTTCATGCTCTTCATTACCATCGTGCCGTATCCCACAATCCCCAGAAAATATGAATTTAAGACGCAACAGTATCGAACCTGTTGGCCATGTTCGAGTGAATCGTGTGCAAACGACGCAATTGACAAAGAAAGATTCATTATTATCAAATCAACCTTGCCAGTCGATTATTGACACTACGATTCGATTGGATGATGTTGATCGAGGTGCAACATCAATGGATTCATCATCAGCAACTAGAGGACAGAATGTATTTATAAAACATGTGACATCAACTCGTCGACCAATCGCGAGAAAGAAACAACGGCCACCGCAAAACACCAACAATTTGTCATTACCTCATTCTATATCACAAAAATCGGCTATTCATGTTGAACACGTACCAGCAAGCAGGAAAAAGCTGGCATCCACTAGAAATACTGCTCATCTTGGATTAATTTCTGAAGGGACAGAGAAAAATCAAAATCCCACTATGAAAAACGTTCACTCAAGTGTTACTGTTGCAAGAATATTACGAGACAAGAAGCCTTTGCCAACAACACTTCTATAGATGAACTCATGCATCAACATTGTATTGTATTTTTTTAGTCTGCTTACACCTAATCCTACCAAAGAGACAATTATCCATAAAAGACCTAATTTCCAGCTCGTGTGATCGGAAAAAAGATGTTGCTTGTTGAGAGCGGGGATGTAAGTCAGAATTAAGAGAACATCTACATCTCACACTTACACTCTCATATACTCAAGTATATGTTTCGAAAAAAGGATTGGACAATAAATATTCTTTTGAATAGCTTGGTTTTTTCATCAAATGCGAAAAATACTGTTTACAAGCTGTGTTTTATTACATCAACTGAGCAAAATCCAAATGCTCTTCTTTCAATCGATGTATTTGAACATAGACTAGTGACATGACTGTAACCATTTAACTACGGATATCGTTGAAACGAGCAAACATATTGAATTGCATATTGTTTTAGAGAGATTCGATCTTATCGTAAAATGGAAGAAAATAAATATAAAAAAATTAGACCATGAAGGTGTGTAAATAAATGAATGTCGTAAGATTGGACCAAAGTCTCAGTTCATTCTTGGCTAAAAATAACCGTTTCACCTAATTTCTGTCCCATAGTTGCTTATTAAACGTTAATAATGTGTCCGTTTGCATTGTTCGAAATGTACTAACCACCTTTTTCTTTCGATTTTCAAAACAAGTATCAAAAGTTAAACATTTCATTATAATATACTACAGAGTGTGGGTTAAGGTAAGAAAAGATGAACGTACATCCTACACCCACACCCACAGCCTTTGTTTGCGATAATCTAATGTATCTCATTTAAGTAAAAAGTTTTATTATGGAGTAGTCAAAAAAAATGGAGATATATTACCCTTTCAAGTCTAACTGGTTAATACATCTGAGAAGATAGGAGAACATGAGTAGTTCGGATCGCACAAAAGGATTGACCCTTTTTTTCCATTCTGTGATGTTATAGTGAAAATGTTCCCCTTCTGTTATAAGACGAAACAAAGCGAATAATAAATACTCCTTTCTAGTACAGTAGTATTACAGCTGTCTGGAAAGCAGAAGATGCATTGTTCGATTTTTTGCAACTGGATATTATCCTTTTGTTCCATTCTATTGCCATTCCAACTCGCTGCTGTTTCGCAGATAACAAAGTAAAAGAAAAAGAGAAAAAGACGTAAAATGTGCATATCATCTAACCCCTATGTCAAATTCAATAAGAGTATTGGATTTTTTACTTACGCCATTTATTTATTGACTATTATTTAATAACGATTGAAGACTAGTTGTTAGCGAACGTGATTATTCTTTCTTTTTTCTTTCTCTTTCTGCAAGTAGATGATGATCGTTGAGATTCATTGCAAGTTATTCTAGATTATCACAGAGAATCAGTTTGAAGATGTGGATAATTGTAGTAGCTACCTTTACTTTAGTCTGTTCTGTTGGCTATAGCCAAATTCTTCTTTACAATACTGAAAACAATGAAGTCATTAAGGAATTCGATTGTGTGTACTACATCTCTGAAAATGTACAGGAAATTTTATATTGTCGACGTCCGAATGGAATTCAGAAACTTAATCGGAAGAGTACAGATTGTAAGAATGACGGTGAGAAAAATCTGTTTCGTGACCTGATTAATGAAGATATCAAATCAAGCAATGTTCTACAATGGAGTTCAAGCGTCGAGATGGCTGATATGCATGCCAGCATCTTCTACAATCAGTCGTAGGTTGAAGAAGATGATGATCGGTTTTTATGCAACTGCACAAAATCAGGAACATTTGGCAAATATTGTGAATATGAATTGACATACCAGGCAACATCATTTCATGAAGCGCTCGATGCTCTGCTTAAAGAAAAGAAAGAGAATGATCCATGGAACACTCAACGATATGGGAACATCGTCTGTTACGAAACACTATCTCGTTCCTCAAGTGATCTGTCTTGATTGCCAAGAAATTTGTAATAGTTATCAGCGATGTTCTAATGGTACAGATGAAGAAAACTGGGACATATGAGAATTCAATGAATGCGAGGATGATGAATTGCGGTGTAACAATGGCATGTGAATTCCAGAAGAATTCTGGCTTGATGGTAAGTAATTTCGAGTCTAGAGTCTTTTCATTATATTACACCGGCTGATAGGCGAACGGGATTGTATGGACTAGAGCGACGAAAAACATGGATAGTGAGAAACGTGCTCTTACATTTCAAACTCTATAGATTGTAATGAACATATACGTGTGCGTGATCATTATTCTTACGGTGACAGGCAATGTATTCAATGGTTTGACCGAATACCGTTTCAACGGGTCGCACCAAAAGTGAGAGACTGTTTTAATAAGCGCAATCGTAATTACATGTGTGAGCTGAGCTTGCATCGACCTACTTGGATACTTAAAAGTTGATTATGTTGGTGGGATAAAAACTGCAATGATCCTTGATATCCACCATGGAATATGATCATTTCAACAAACCTAACCATGCTTGAACAAAATCATTATCTGATTCGATGTATTTTCACAGACGATTTCGAGCGTGATTTCCCATGCCCTAGCAACGTAATTGTACGGAAATGATAGAAAGTCTGTGCCCATGGACATGCTTGATTATCTATCCACCACCAGGATTGATCAATCACAATACAATCATCTTATACAATTACTCAGTACTATCTACTAAAAATCCAAATGATTACATGTTCGAACTACCTGGTGACATGAAATGTAGAGGGTATCATATCATGGACGACGGTCATAAAGGCTTCAGGATTATATCGCCTTATTTGATTATTGCTCATCAGACAAATCAAATACTTTGCCATGATAACTACTACCGAGATGATTTTTTGCCTCTTCAGTATGATAACTTCTGTTGGAATGAATCTTTAACGTTCAACGGTCGGCCGTATGCTGTCGCTCCTGAAGTATGCAGTTTCGGAGCACAGTGTATCTCGCAATACCGAATTCATGACGAATTTTTAGACTGCCTTCGCTCTCAAGATGAATTTGGAGGCTTTGAGAAAGGTTATTGTACAGGAAACGTCGGACGACATCGGTTTCAATGTTTTAATGATGAACATAAATGTCTCTCGCTGCTATTCGTTGGTACACGAGCTAGTAATTGTTCGAACAACTATGACGAACTATAGTATGATGCTGTTAAGGTCTCTAAGAAAGTCGGTAGATGTGATAAAAAATAGATAATACCGGATGTAAGGATTGGAAACAATACATTAAACAGTCATCCATGAAAAATGCAAGTATTAACGATCTCTTTGAAAATTTTACAGAGCCAATGTCCACCACTCACATCTATTTTCCATGGTATTGTACTACTTTGTGGGACTTGAATGAGCACGCTGATGAATTACTTTCTGAATATAAACATTGGATATGTCCAAAATTTGAGTATCAATGTCAAACAGATCAGCGTATTTCACTCGATTGGGTGTGCGATGGAGTATGAGATTGTACAGGTGATTCGAATGAAGAAGCTATTTTCTTAATTAAAAAGTGATTATATCACAATGCTAAACTTCCTGATTTACCTATGTCAAAAATGGTATTCTCGATCACCATTGTCTAAAATATGCAATGTATCTTTTGAATTCGGTTGCTATCTATCTTAAGTATCAAATTCCTTAGACATCGCATCTAATCGTCTATGTATCAATTTCACTCAAATTGCTGATGGTGTGAAACATTGTTACAATGGCTACGATGAAAAAAGCACAGTCGAATTAAGTTCATCCATGCTAGGCTTTGATCTTCGCTGAGGAAGTAGACGTATAAAACATATAGAAGCCTGTATCAAACAAGTAAACATCAATTGTACCATGATTCTCTGCTCCAAGCGTCGAGATCAAGATGGATCATAATTCCATTTTCATGATTTTATTTGTCTTGGAGACAATATTTGCATGAAGAATGCAAGATGTGACGGAAAACCAGACTGTCCAAACGGAGAAGATGAATATTAGTGTCCTTCTAGTTCTGGGCTAAATCATTTTGGTTATCGTGGAGAGAAAAAGCATTGTATGCCTTTTTTGGATCTCAGCTATTCATCGTTTCCACCAGAATCTGCACGATTAAATAATCGTCAGAAAGAAAAGGATTCGATCGTCAACCCTCATATTAGTTACTTGTTCATTGAGCACTCCTATCAATGTAATCGAGGTGTAGTTATTCTTCAAATGAATGAAACTTGATGTTTGTGTCCATCAGTATATTATGATCCTCGGTGCGAATTCTTCAGTGATAGAATCAGCATCATTGTACGTGTTAATCAGACAACTTTGCCAGAGACATTGGTAAGCGTCACGTTGAAGATTAAGAGTAATTTTCTTTTCCACAATACGATCATTGACTTTCATGAATTCATTGCTTTTTCAGTGCATCAAAGTATCAAAAATGTGTAGCGTAATGCAAGAATGGTTACTATGGCAAAGATTGTATCATTTATGAATCCCGTTGTGAGACATCTTGCTCGGCTAGTTCCATGTGTCGACCCGACGATGGCAGTGTTCAAATAAACAATAGCAAACTCTATTGCATCTGTCCACCGAATCATTTCTGACCAAGGTGTATTTTAAAACATGACGCGTGCGATTCGAATTCTTGTGAAAACAAGGCGACTTTCTTTGTTCAAAATGATCGGAGTGGTGAAGCATCCTTGCTTTGTATTTGTTCCAAACGATTTTACGATAGACGATGTCAAAATAAAAAAGCATCTGTGCGTGTCAATTTTAATATAACAAGTATATTCTCCGTTCCTACGACTGTTGTTCAATTTTATGATATCGAGGAACAACCTAAGCTTCTTATCTGATACCAGCAAGTCTATCGTGGTTTGCCATCGACAATTCGCTATCATCATGATGATTTTTATGTACCATCCATTGGGCTTCTGAAGGTTTATACAGATTTAACGCATGCACAATATTTCATGATGTATTTTCGATGGCAAAGATTAATCAATAGTACCTCGTCTCAATACCAGTGCCAACATGCTTCGTCACTTCTATTTGAAAGTAAGGATTCAAAGCCACACATACTAATCACAATCTGCACGTAATTCTCTTTTAGATGCTGTTTCGTCTGTGCCAACCATTTTTCAATATCATCAAATTTGCCGAAATAATACTCAACGCCTTTGTTTCCATGATGAAAACTATTTTGTATGTGTTCAGCAGACCATAGTGGAGTCGACTGTTTCATTTCTAATAATCAACTTGACCATTGTGACATATATCTATCTACAGGCAAATGCCTTCGTGGTAATCTACAAGATTCAAATGGCTTCATTTGTCTTTGCCCAATATTGTCATCAAGAACCTCAGTGTGAATTCAGCTTACAGGCATTCACTTTTACTCTCGATTCACTTCTTATCGGTTACTCCAAAATAGTCAAGATTGTGTATACCTCTATAGCTTTTCTACTCTTCATCGTCGCTTTCTTCAACAATATGTGCTCTTTTATCACATTTAAACGGTCTACATCTCGATAGTTTGCTGTTGGTAACTATTTATTGACTGCCACTGTTCTCAATCAGGCTGCTTTGTTCTGTCTTCTCTTCAAATTCATGCAAATTGTATTTCAAATTTATAATAATGAATTATGTAAGGTAACTTCCTTTCTACTTGCTGTATCTGCTCGATCGACCTACTAGTTAACAAGTTGGATTACCATTGATGGTGTTCTTATAATTATTTATTCAACCTCAACTGCTTCGAAAAACCATCATCTAGCTATTTGTGTGACTATTATTACATTGATCACCATTTTTTTTGTTTGCATATACATGAAATTATCTATTCCACTGTTATTCAACATATACCTACCGGTTCATTTATCTGCGTAACAAATATTAACATTCGTTCGATCATGGCGTACAATCGAATTACGACTTTTATTCACTATCTTCTCCTATTTTTCATTCAAATTATTTGCATTATTCTTCTCATTGTTATGGTTACTAGCACTCAAATCAAAACAGTAAGAGAAAACATTATCTTTCATCAAGTGTTGAAAAAGTAATTTCAAACTCAGAAAGAATTCTATATTGCACCTATGATCATTGTGTTTTCTGCTTTACCACAAGTCATTATCACATTCATTTTAGCATGCAAACAATTGAAAGATTGGCAGCATCATGTACTACTTCGTATCTATCTATTTTCCTATGCATCACAAGTACTTGGCTTCATTCTCTATATAATGATGCCAACAGCTTTCTACAGGAAGGAATTCAGTCATACACTTATTGGTAAGAATATTTTCAAATGGACGTCAGCAAGAATAAATAGTTGAACATCAATGTAATGTGAAGTATTCAAACTCATTCTATGCTTTCTCTTCTCGCTTTTGATGTTGTTTGCTCAGAATAAATTGAAAATTTTACATTCACTTTTTTGACGCTTATTGATGTTTATTTTCAATCAGTTGAAACTCTTGATACTAGAATGGAAAATATCAAACAGAGTGTGGATGTAGATATAACTACTATATTTCTCTACACCCACGGCCATACCGTGCTTAATTAAAAACTATCAAAATACATGGATAGTGAAGAAGCGAATCATCAGACGAATTCAAAAGTAACAGAAAAAGATGAATAGATTTTTATAATTGTACACCACATTGATTTGGATCCCGGCGCCAATACACCTATTCATCAACACCCATGTGATTAGAAGAATATGTACAACCAATATTTTACTATTATTTTGACAAATATGGGGGTATGGATGTGATTGGTGCTCGGATTAACCAAAGATCTGAACCCATACCTATAATTTCTACATATAAAAAGTTTCTTCGAGCTTTCTATACGGATATAGAATAATTCCACTACTACTTTTGAATTGTTCTAAGTCGTTTTTTCCGTGCTGTTATATGAAGTATCTATTATATACAAATAAATGAAATAACAAACTCAATATTTGAAGATATGCAAGACGATTAAAGTGGTTTTTATACTAAGACAACTGTACTATTTCTGTCTTTTCGCTCCGTAATTAATGTGAAACAGACCTTTTTTTACATAACTGAAAATGTTTATATCCATCTATTCAAAATGAGATTTCTTACAAAGACAGTAGAAGAAAATCTTGATCAGTAGGATTGAATGAAGCAGTTCCTATAAATCCCAACTATTTATTAACTTAAAAAATATATTAAACTGAACCAAGAAATTAGTAAACTTTATCTTTAATTATATTCTGCGAAATATTTATTTACATAAATTATGAAACAAAATATTAAGAGAGAATTAATTAGAGACACATGAACTATTGAATCCATTAGAATGCAAATGATTATTTGATTTCTATCCTCATGTGAAAAGCTTTTTCTTGGAGCAGCGAATTTAACTATTGAAGAAACAAACAAATATAAATTACTAGCCAATAATAAACATGTTGTTGATTTCAATGTAACGTTATTGAATTGACAAGATTTCAAAGAATAAAGAAACGATTATCTTTTCTTCATTAAGCTATCTGTTCGTCTTACTTCACCTGATGAAATCGGTCAAAAGGAATATTATTTAAATGACTTAGACAGCATATTACATTATATATATATATATATATATATAGATCGATAGATAAATTTCATGCTTCTTTCGAATTAATCGAACATTGAATTTCACTATCACCAATGGATTCAATATGTGCTATTGATGTAGAAACATTACTTCCACTTTATGGAAAAAAATATACAAATGAAATCGAAGTATATGTTTTGGACTTTTATTCAACTTTTAATACAACTTATCGAAATTTATTTGTTAGAAGATTCTATTTATAATGATCAAAGCAAAGAAATACTTATTTCAAATCTTAATAAATGAATCATTGTCAAATTGTACTATTGAAAACTATGAAAGTAAATGAGCACAAGTAAAAAGAAGAATTATGTTAATTTGTGTATTATAAGTGTTGTTAATGATGTCAAGATCTTGCAACACTTAATTGTAGCGATTACTGGTGATGTAAAACTCGTTTTGGCATGCATGTAAATCGAATTTTAAATTTTAAACAAGTATTTCTCATCAGAATATTTTCTATGGTGAGAAGCTGATTACGTTTTGAATACTAAAAAAAAAGCTATCAATCAATTCGAACAAATACAAAACAAACGTAAATATGTCTAAGAAGAGATAAATATATATCAAATGATAATTATTTGTTTTAGATGGTTGTAATTGCCAATCGATTATTGGACACTTGAATGCAATTATTTTTAATATCAAGAAATTATTTGATTGATATGTTAAAAAATTAATTAGCTAATTGAAAAAGATCTATATCATTTATCTTTAATAACAATATTATTTGCAAATTCTATTCCAAAAAGACTTCCAGAGTGTATTTTGAATTTCAAGTACTGGAATCGTTGATTAAATGAAAAAATAAAATTATCAAACTTGATCATCGTTATTTCCTTTTTATGACCAATTTCAGTTTTTTTAGATGAAAAGTTTATCTTTTACTTATCTTCAAAATAAATTCTATTGATATTGGAAAAAAAGACAGTTATTATAGAAAATAAGCAAATAAAACGATGAAATTATATAAGATATTGAATAGCTGGTCATTATTCTCGGTGTTCTCGTAAAATAGATGAGAGATGTGCTATACAGAATGATGGAACGTGATGTACTCGAAACAGGCCCATTGTTTTTCTGGATTCGATATATACTTGATAAAAGAAAAAAGATACTATTATTGTTCTCATCAAATATATCTTTATACAGTGATTTGTGTTTTCCGTTGATGCTGCCGTTCTTTATGTCTCTGTTATCATCAAGCAGCACTGTACATTAGTTGTAAAGCTTAAGAAAAGTTTCGAGAATAGCTGCTGAATTCTAAAGAGTCCTGCAATCAAGTAAAACTCTGTCGGACTCTTTTTCTTAGAGTGTGTGTCAATACTTTTTTATTCAGGTTTTCTTGGTCTTCGAACTTTTATCTTGCGAAGCAAACGAATATATGTCGTCTCCTACTAATAAAAGTTTCTCTTTCATGATCTCAAACCATTTGCTACGTTGACTTTGGAGAGCTAGAAATACAGGTGAAGGATATGAAAGAGGACAAGTGAAAGTAAACACGTAACCAAAATAAAACGTGCTAGGCAAAAAGGAAAATAAGAAAAAAAGCAACACAGACAACTGATAAAGAAAACAAGGATAAAAAAATAAGGGTATAGATGTGTCATATCTGATAATGACGTTAATGGGAAGATGTTCGCACAAATATATATATTTAAGAATGTTGTATAGTGTGATAGCAGTTATTTAGAATTATATATTGGTGAGTATGTTGATTGCTTCTAAGAAATATTTTTAGCTATATACGTATCTTGAAGTGAAAAATGTACGGTAAGTCTTCATCAGACACTTCTGAAAATGGTAGAAATTAGAGCAGAAAAAGACGATGTCCATTTTCAATGGCTCGATGACTTCTGTTCTTGTTCTAATTAACCATAACATCAGGACGCCTGTCGCAAGATGCAATCATCGTTTTCTTCTTGCCAAGTTTTTGTCATTTTCTGAAGAATTTTTGTTGGTCTCCATTGAACATTCATGGAGCTGCACGTCACAGTAGTTACCTTAGGCTCGTAAAGAAGTTTCTAATACAATGATTCATACTTTATTGGAGTCAACGCAGAGTATTCGGGTCAGACAAAAACTCATAAATTTAGATGAAAATATCCCAGAAATTAATCAGTTCAGTTCGAACTTTTAAAAACTAGGGTTGTTCGATTTGGTTCGGGTGAGACTAGGCGTCGGTATAGACCTGAGATGGGGTGCATGCGTATGTAGGTGCGAGCGTAGCCTATGGTTGTGTTTGTGTTTGTGATGTGAGTGATGGTTTGTGACTTGTCACTTCCCGAACTATACTCATATCCACGCATCCCACCCTTTTGTGACAACAGATAAAGCGATGTGTCCTATCTCATTAGAATCGATAGGCCACAAGCTATAACTGTAAATATTTAGTTTTTTTAAATTTTGTTTTATGGTTGAAAACATTAATTTTTTTCCGCATTTAGTGGCAAAGTCATACAGATGAATGAAATATACGCTCATATTTAGTGGCTCTTATTATAGTGGTTCACTTAAAAATTGAAATACATAGCATATTTGAAATCAGTATCAAAAATGCACCGAATCATATATGTATGTGAGAGCATGTTTTATATCAAAAAGTCGATCGCTGGCTGATTAGAGACAAAATTTTATCAAAGTCGACGAGAGCGGGACTACATGTATATTTTCCATCCAACACATCTTTCGCTAACCTATATGTGGTTTGATGCAGCGGTTGACCCTAATTCCAAATATGTTATCTGTTTTGTTTTGTTACTAAATGCAGAAAAAATTAAATTTTTTCAACAATAAAACAGAATTAGAAAAATCTAAACAAGTATGGCTATATCTCGCGATCTGCTGTTTCTAATGAGATATAATACTTGGCGCTGCTTCTCGTCCCAAAGAACTAGATAGGCTTACAAAAGTGGCTAGAAACGCATTTTTTAGGCATATTGGTGTATTCATCAAGGATTACATTTTATAAACTTGATATGCTTTGAATCCATTCAAATAACGCTGTTTCTACTTAGTTTTGAATGCACAATCAGAATATAATATTTTAAAAAACTTCATAAAATCACTGAAGTTAACATTTTGACAATTTCTATCGAAAAAAATAAATTCACCATTTCGAACAGTAGTTTTTTAGTTATGTGAGTTTTTTAAATATTTGTCCACCCAAAAGTGTTTATGATGTGAATGAATGAAGACAAGATCCATACTATATACCCACTCACTCCCCAACCTCAAGTATAAGAGTAAAGATTTGAGAATAGAAGATTGAGCTTACTTTTAAAGATTTATGCACAGTTATCTTGGCTGAGTATACTAACTAATGATTAGGTATTTTTATAAAGATGTGACTTATGTTGATACGACTAATGATATCGATGTAAGAGTCGTTACGAAACCCTTGACAGGAAACCTTTTTCTACACAATGGGTGTGGTTGGATACGAGTATGACGAGTAAATTTACATTGACACATAGACTCACAGTCAATGCACCAATACCACCACATTTACACGAACAACGGTACCCACATATACACATCATCCACAGCCATAGTCTTTGGTCTCGGATGTGAATGTGGGCACGGATGCAGAAAAGATCAATAACTACATCTACACTCACATCCTTTACGATATCAACTCGTATTGTATTGTTGCATCAGCGAGCTTCGCAGAGAAACGGTATTACAAGGATGATGAGTAGTATTTTTTAATATAAACTGTATTATAAGACATTTTTCTGTTCTACAAATGCTCGCATATCATTTCAGCTGTGTGACTCAAAATATACGAATAACTACGTCCGTGTTAAGACAATGTTTTCACTACCTATCAATGAGGAATGACTCTCGTATGATCAAATTCTTACTTCTATGATTGTAATAAATAAGTATTTCCGTATAATGTACAGATGACTGTTCGTTTGATCTCGCTTGACGTACTCATCAATATTATGATATGTGTTTTTTTCTTAGCCACAAAGAATAAAAAAAGACACAAGAAAATATACAATTTTTTTGCTAATTATTGGTCACTCTTTTCTATTGTTTTTTGTGAATCCTGCATACACATCAAAATACTAAGAAATCTACCAAATGATACGATCGTATTTAAACACAGTGACGACTTGTTATTTTTTTTTCTTTCTTTTCTTTCTAGTTTTGTGTTAGTGAAATCATAGAAAATTTCTTCTATTCAATCGACTCTACCACTATTTGGGATATAGACGTGATGGATCACGACGAAGATAATAGGTATTTGAAAAGATGTTTGATGGAAATCATTAAAGCTGTTCACGAAACTATTGAACAATTACGACCAAATGAAGAAGAATTACAAACATCAAGTACTGGCATTCATTCGTTTACATTAGATACATCTGAAGATACGGCTATGGATCTGCTTAAAATGCAACTTGAGGATATTCTTAGGACACATGCAGCACATCTAAGCGAAATTTGTAGAAAATACCTACTCAAATTTCTACAGCAATATGACTACGATGAAAACACACGAAAGTTTACGAATTCATTCAATATGGATAGTCTTGATCCATTCGAACATGATTTAGAAGCTGCATTAGCTTCAATTGATGCTTTTGTAGCAGCATATATGGGAAATAAGGATGCAGTATTAAAATTCATAGAAAAGTATCCAACACTCAAAGACAAACCTGGCCTACATGGAACAACTCTATTATATTCAGCAGCCAAAAATAATCATGAGGTACTCGTTAGGTTTCTTGTTCAATCAGCTCATTGTGCTGTAAATGCTCAAAATCAACAACAGCTTGAAGATGTATTACAAACTCATTCAACAAGTACATTTACAATGATAAATCCATCATCTGGTTCAACAGCATTACACGGTGCTTGTTTCCAAGGACATTTGAGAATTGTTCAATATTTGATTACACATGGTGCTGATTATTTCGTTCGAAATCAATTGCAAGAAACACCGATAATGAATGGAGAAAATCGTCTAAATATTCGTGATTTTTTTAAAGATTTTCTTATCCTAGGTTATTCTGTCACAACAACTAAACATTTACCCGAAAAACCAATTTTACAAAGAACAGAAAGCGAAACATTTGATTGTGTTTGGGAATATAAACCATTAATTGATCAGCAATGGTTACGATTTTCAGATGATGAATCAAACGAATTAAATAAATCATTAACAATATTATCTGGTGAAGAGATGCAGCGTGTCATCTATTTGGGTGCATCACCTAATACTTTTAGTGTTTCAATGATTCAATTTACACGATCCGATAGAAATCGTGATCCAACGAAACACATTGCATGGGTTCGATGTCGTGGTTCATCCATTTTCAATTTTGATTGTTTTTCACGATGGCAAATAATGCTTCTTAAATATACTGAAATCACCAGTCAAAATGAACCATCTTTGAAGATAATTGATATACCAACAATTTATGATAGTAAATTTCAATTACAGCTCAATTGTTGGTATAATTGTACAAGCAACATCAATTCACATCTAGACAATGCTATAAATTATCGACGAAAACGAATCACTTTGAATCTACAATTTTTGACAGATGATGTGGAGTTTGATCTACAAGACTTTACATTTGTAAGCAGAGACCGAACGATATCAGGTTGCATAAGATGGATTCCAAAATTGATTGCAAATGACGAACGATACAGAAATACTATTCATGACATTGATAATTATCAAAATTTATCTCATGTTCAACCAATACCTTTGACGACAAAACGACTTCAAGAAATATCAAATAGAAATCATACTACATCAGCTTCGAAACTAGACGATGATATATTAGAAGAAGACGAAAATGATCAAGATGTTACACCACGAAGTCTTTTGAGCGAAAACATCGACGAGGACAGCTTCGATGCTATAGATAAGGTAAAATAAAAACCTGCATTCGCATTCAGTGTTTTACTGCATTTTAACTTTTTGTTAGATTTTCTATAAATTAAGAGGTCAAACATCTATAATGTGGACCATCGCAGATGAGCCGGTTGTTTTTTGAAAGTCATTTAAAATATTCTCTGCATTTTTTTTTTCAAATGCAGAAAGCAAATCAAATTGAAACATGGTGAATTTCAGGAATATTCAAGTCAGAACATGTCATATTTGACTGGAAGTTTTCTGTACTATATACACTGTAGTTCTTTCCTTGAAGACAATGACTTGACTTGATGACTTAAGGGTGAGGATATAAGTGCTGCTGCTTTGTTGCCTCCCACATATACACTGACACCAATCCGTATCCACCGACCATTACTGCTCGTAAAACACAAATGTTCAATTTCAAGACTTAAATGTAATCCCAAGTCAAGAATTGTTGAGAATTTTTTATATTGATAACATTGCATGCCATGCTAGCATATCCATCCTACCTTTTTTTTATCAGTCATGCATGGAAAAAAACGAAATAGAACGAGAAGCTATTTGAGATTGAACAATCAAATGATCCTTTAATTCATACCATGATGACAGTGTTGCAATGAAGGTTCTTGCAGTTTCATTACACAAAAAAAGTACCTACAGAATAATTAGTTTCGATTGTCAATATCAAAAAAAAGAATAGCAAGAAGTGTTTTTTTTCTATATAATTAGGACTATAGTAGTTCCATATCAGTTCAGTTCTCATGAACTAGTGCTCAATAATTAATGAACGATGATACATGCCAGATTTTCAACAACTCTTTCGAGCTGAAACTGTTACGGTCTTAAATATAATTGTTGATAGACATCAATTTTTCATCAAAGTTGTAGAAAATTCTTATGATTCGTAAACATTTCAAGTTAGAAAGTCGATTGACTGTTCTAATACACACCTGAAAACCGAAAGTGCACTCTACGAACCAGGAGCGATACATTAATTTTTAAACAGTTTGATTACACACTACAACAGAAGTTGCAAGAAAATCTATTATATGTGATTAAATGCATCTTCATCTCCTCTCTCTTAAGCATTTATATATTACTTGTCTTGAAATGATTAAGACCAACTAGAAGGCGTTAGAATAAAGCTTAAATAGTGCAATTCGATTAAGAACGTTAGCTTTTATCTGATGATGAGAATTGAAGCGTAAGTAAAGTATAAAAATATGGAAGCAGACTAAAAATTAAGAAAATGAATAGCAACCCTGCAAAAAGAACTCAAAGGACCATCCGTATATAAGTCTATTATATAAACAATTAGAGATCTTATGGTAAAATTGACTTTGAGTAATGTATTCGTCTATTTCTAAATCTGCGCACAAGTTTTTCTATTTTCTTCTTCGGAATGATTTTTCGATGAGTCTACGTACATTTTTACTGCAATGCCTATGAGTTCCTTCCTATATAGATTCATAAAATCTCAGCGTTGCTAAATAACTTGATTCTTCTCTTTTTGCTTATGCTTTGTCATGAAAGCCAGAAATAGCTATCGTAATTCATGAAAGAATTCAATCGAGCAACCGCCATGTAGTAATACTCTAAGCCAACAGACGATACTCTTACCCGCTTTTCAGTAAAACATGATTTCTATATGAATAGATATTTTTATTTAAAATACACTCTAGTGCTAGAGAGCATCTGAAATGCTCTACCAATTGTGCATAAATATGAAGTTTTTTAATGGTTTTTTTTAAATGCTTTAACATTATTTCATATATTGAGAATAGCGAAATTTTCTTCATTGGCTATTTGCTTTCAAAAAAGGCATCCAAGCAATGTCATCTGCGACTCAATCAAATTATTTCTTGCAAAATTTAGTGGCAAATAAATTTGTTTCTTTACTTAAAGTTAATATAGCACTTGGTATAGTCAAATATTTTCAAACGCTTATGATAAAGTAATTGATGAAGACTTGAATAGGAAGCCTTTCGAAATAAATTTCATCATAATTTCCAGAGAATCGAGTTCCGTGTTTTGTGATGGTAAACTTGAGATCATTGGTTATTTCTCAATTGGAATATTTTCAAAAGACAAGCTGCAGCAAAACCTTTATCCTATCTAGTACAATGCGATAGAGTGAAGAATTCTCCATTGTTTTAGCTATTACAAGAATTTATTTATTGAATCATAGGGGACAAATTACGAAATACTGTGAACATATAAAGTCTTGTATGTCGACTTACGTTAGACCATCATGATTCGTCATTGATATCATTTTTATAATCCTCGTGAGTTAGATCCATATCAGATAAATTTTGAATCGATAAGTTTTTACCACGCGCTTTCATTTTATAGCACAAGGTGTGAAGTAAAAAATTTTCGAATCCTCATTTAGCAGTACGTCATAAACATTCTTCTAGGATCATGTTCCGATTCTTCTCTTGCGTAAATTTTTATAGAAATTTGAGGATCTGAAACGTTCTGTATGAACACGTAATTTACTGAAATCACAAGTGTTTTTTATTTTATAATAAAATTGACATTGTTCATATCAGGAGATCGAATCATCAGAGAACGGAAAATGGTCGCTGTTTGATATTAAAAGTAAGGATGATACTGCTTTAACAGCTATGGTCAACGAAAACGATCGTCACTCATCAGTTGCATCTTTACCATCGACAATATCGAGTATTACAGAAGAAAAAAGTCTTGCTGATAATTTACAAGAAGAATTAACAAATACTGTTTTACCACAAGAGATGTCTTTCCAAGAAAACTTAATGTCAATTGAAAATCTTAAAGACTTGGAAAATGAGTTGCGAGTCCAGCAACTGAAAATCGATGAGAGAACTAAAGAAATGATAGTAATCAAAGAAGAACTAAGGAAAAAGAATGAAGAGAAGGAAAAACTGGAAAATGAACTCGCAACTGCTCAAGAAAAACAAATGGAAGCTCAACAACAAAAGAAACACCAGGCCAATGAAATGTCAAAGCTTGAAGCAGAGATAAACGAATTAAAAGCAGCTCAAGATACGTTAATAAGAACGAAGCAAAAAGCTAATCGAGAATTGTCAGAGAAGCTTGCAGCCGCTCAAGCAAAACATGATAATGCTGAACAAGAAAGAAAACGGCAAGCCAAAGAAATATCAGACCTCGCTAAAAAAATAAAAGATATAGAAGCAATTAAAGAAGAACTAAAGAAAAAGAATGAAGACAATGAAAAATTAGAAAATGAACTTGCAATTGCTCAAAAAAAACATGCCGAAGCTCAAAAACAAAAAGAACGCCAGGCCAATGAAATGTCAAAGCTTGAAGCAGACATAAATGAATTAAAAGCAGCTCAAAATACATTCATAAGAATGAAGCAAAAAGCTGATCAAGAGCTGTCAGAGAAGCTTGCAGCCGCTCAAGCAAAACACGACAATGCTGAACAAGAAAAAAAACGGCAAGCCAAAGAAATATCAGATCTAGCTGAAAAAATAAAAGAAATAGAAGCAAACAAAGAAGAACTAAGGAAAAAGAATGAAGAAGAAACGCAAAATCTGGACAAACAGCTTAAAATTGCTGAAGAAAATCAAAGAATTGCTGAACAGGAAAAACAACGGCAACAACAGCAAATTGAAGAACTCGACAAATTGACCAAAGAACTAAAAGCTTACAAAGAAAAGGAAGAAAAAGAAAAGAACAACATAGAAAAAATAGAAAAAACTATTATAGCTAACCAATATAGCAAGATCGAAACACAAATAGCACGAGACTTTCTCGCGCCAAAACAATCATTGATCCTAGATTACATGAAAAAAACAGGCAGGACAGTTGATAAGTATTTCATTGATAGAATACCCAAAATGTTACTTGGAGAAGTAATTAATGAATCAACTATAACGTACACTGTAATGATTATTGGTTTTCAAGATCATCATAATATATTTAAAGAGCTTCTTGCACGAATGCAAAAATATTTCCAATTAATACAAAAAGCTAAAGATTACTATCAACGATCTTTGCAGAAAATCACCAAACCTATTCAACACGAACTTACAAAGGTTAAATCGAGAACACAATATTGGAAGCAATATGTCAAATCCTTAACTCAGCTAATACAAGACCAATCGAATGAATATACTGAGTTGTTTAATACCTATATTGAAGAAATAGGAAAATCATTAACCGAACGATGTATTTTAAATGATTTAACGACAATAAAAACTGAAATAGAAAAACATACAAATAATTTTATGAAAAATAAGCTATTGATCAAAGAAGTGGAATCACTCAAACATCAAGCACTTGAAAATTTTATCGAACAAAATATTACTTTTCAACGGAGTCATCATGAAAAAAAGCCAAGTATTAAATCACTCTCTGTTCTAGAAACATTGATTAATCGAGTTAAAACAGATTTCAAAACGAATCAAAAATTTATTGGTCTTGATGCGAAACATTTTGCTCTAATACCTGATTTACTACATCGATTAATCATGTATTATTGTTGCTTTAATATCCAACTACCTTTGTTTGAATCAGCATTAGACCTATTGGATAAAATTGATATGCATACAGTTACTACAATAGCAACATCAACTGGATCAGGTAAAAAAAAAACAGATTTTTTTGCTGGATACTTTATTTCGATTAAAAATAGAATGTTATTATATTCAACAAAAATATATTATACTCACAATTTATTTGAGATGTAGTTCATATTCATATGTTCTATTTGTAGGAAAATCAACATTGCTACCAGCTCTACTTGCTGCAGAAGGTTACGATAAAATTATTGTTACACAACCTCGACGTTTACCTTGCACATTAATTTGTCAACGTGTCAACGAAACAATGACAACAGTAACAGATCCTTTTTCAGAGAAATTAGCCGGATGGGCTGTTAGTGGCGCTGAAAAAAATCCACGAGCAAAAGTTCTATATGTAACTGATGGTCTACTTAAAGAACGTTTACTTTATGATGAAAACTTCATTACACGTAACACTCAATTAAACAAATCGATTATATTCTTCATCGATGAGGTTCACGAAAGATCCGTAAATATTGATCATTGTTTAGCATTGTTAGCACGAATGTTATCTGTTAATCCAGCTATGAAATCAAAAATGAAATTGATTATTTCATCTGCTACACTTGATTCATCTGTACCGAAACTTTTTCGTCAAATAAAACAAATAACATTAGCTGAATTTGAAATGCCACAAATGGGTACAATACATACTGTCACCAAATATCCTCGTCCAAAGGAAAATATATTGAGTATTGTACAAGAATTGTATCAAAAACGGCGACGACATGATCAAATTTTATGTTTTGTTAGTTCTGTCAAAGATGTAAATGAATGTTGTACGTTATTGAAAAAAATTACTGGCGATGTAATTATTGCACATCCTCTTATTCAATCACAACAAGCTTCTACACAAAAAGAATATATTGAAAATGGAAGTGTGTTTTTTTCGACAACAGTTGCTGAAACTTCATTAACATTTCCTCAGTTAAAATATGTCATCGATACAGGTATGATTAATATTCCTGTTTATGATCCAGAATCTAAACGAACTGTACTAAAAGAAGAACGAGCAGCTGAATCAACAATAAAACAACGTCTGGGACGATTAGGTCGAACACAACCTGGAGACTATTATTCATTGTATGATTTTAAAGTGGACGATAAACAATATCCAACATCACAAATATGCCAATTGGATTTGACGAATATCGAATTTGCATTGCGAAAATCACCATTGAAAAAAGGACTGAATTATATGAAAGAATTCTTTCCAGATCGCCCATCAGACCAAGCAATTGATCTTACGATTAAAGAACTACGAGCATTAGGTAGGCGATTGTTTGCTGTTATAGAATATCTATGTGATGATGTGTATGTCAGAATATAGATGAGGAATGAGTGAGGATGGGATTTTCTTCCACATCCACTTACAGCATATCCCTCGCTTACAATGACCTGTCTAACCTCACAAATTGCGGGTGTGGATGTGGGTTTGAGCACGAAGAAAAGAAGCATCTACATTTACATTCACATTCCCACCCACCCACCCACACTCACACCACTGTCAATGGATTCTAGCGTTTGAGTCTTGAGAACCATATTCTAGTGAAAGTTGATTGAATAGAAAGTAATTATATACTCTTATAATTCTAAAAGAATCACTACATTGTCATAAATTATCAATTACTTTTTCTTAAGGCATTGTGGAGGCCAGTCCAAGTGAAAAATTCACAAAACATGGTGAAGCTCTTGCTAAACTGCCCGATTTCGGTTCATTGCAAATGTCCAAATGTGTATTAGCTGCTCTTCAGAAATATTCTTGTGGACGTGATCTTATCTATCTAGCATCTATTCTAAGTGTTCTAAATACTAGTGCTCTATTGAAGCCCATACCAAAAAATTTGAAAAGTGCCGATGGTGATTTTATGACACTGTTTAATGTAATGCAAGAAGTTTTGCTTGTTAAACAATCTGTACCAGAAAACAAATTTAATTTACAACTTGTTTGTCAAGCGAAAGGCCTAAGTGATATTCAACATATTCTTAGACAAGCATTGAGACGCTATACAAACATAGAAAGATCATTTAATTCATTGGTCGAATATCGTGGACCATCACAAATCACATCTGGTGATTGGCCATCAATTGCTAAATCATTATTATCTGGTTATTATAAAAACGTTTTTGTTTCACTAAAAGAACTATCTGGAAGAAATCATCATTATGTTCAATATGATTCAAACAATACAAATATTGCTGTCTTAGATTCACAATCTACTCTTGCTCGTCAACCAAAGATGTCACCTGTTCCTATCGTTTTGGCAAGAGATATTCGTTATTCATCGTCGATTCGTTCAAGAGCTATACTTTCATTTGTCGGTGAACTTAGACCAGAATGGGTAGAATATGAACTTGAACGAAATCTTGAATTGAATATTAAAGAAGTAGCCCATCTCAATGATCATAATAGATTGTCAACAGCAATGACAAAATTCTATCAGATTCATATGCAGATGGCTTCGAATAGTCTATTATTAACAGGTAAGGCTGGAACTACTTTGAACGCTGAATTGCATCTGCGACAGCAATTGGCAGTTGAACAACCTGAATTTCCATTAGAAAATCATTATAAATCAGGTTCAGTAGAATATACAAATTTATCAAGAAATTTGGAAAGTGTAATGAAAATGACACAAATATTTAAACCAATGACTAGGCGCTGGGAAGCTGAGAAACAAGTCAAAATAACCGTTAATCCAAACACATCAACGAAGACTATTACAATAAAAGTTGTCGGTAGAGATTCGGACTATGAAAATGTAAAACAAGAATTCAATGCATTTTTGAGTTGGTTAGGATGCTGTGCTGTTATTCGACATCCAAATTCAGGTGAGTTAAAAAATCAATAAATCAACTTACTTGTATTATTGTTAGTCAGTAAACTGTACATGATATATTGACTGATTTCTCGTATTACTAGTTCGAGAAAACATTGTACCTGACACTCAGATAGAACATTCGAATATGAATAATGTTTGTTTCCTTGATTATTCAGTGAAAAAGATGTGCAAGACGATGGAACTGATAAAATCATGATCGTGAAACCATGAGATGCATAGCATACCTTTTTTTAAAAATTGAAGACTAATACAAGGAAAAAAAAAACTTCTCACTATGACAGTTTGTAACAAACATATCCATCATGATCTGTGGAATTGAATAGAGTATCACAGGTCTTCATTATAAAATATAACATACACTATTGACCTTGTTTTGCAAAATGACTTTTCGTTTTTTCTCTAAATCAATTTCCTACTTTCTACATTTGATGAGTAAGTAATCCTAAGGATGATTTCAGATTCTTTTAGAAATAAAAGCAAACATAACCATTCGAATCGCCAATCTGTCGGCTATCGAAAAGAAAATCTCCTAATTCCTGAACAGAGCATTCTGACAAGATCGGCTAAGTACAGATATCAAAAGAAAACTATGTTTTCTATCGACTAGTTATTTTTGAACAATGAATCAAAGGGAAGTTAGTCTTAAAATATTGTCATACATGTACCAGCTGTATGTTCAGATAATGTCTTTAATCACTTGACCAACTAGTTCCCATCTTCTATTACCTATTGGAAAGTTTAACCGTCAATCTTACCCTTGTTTGTTATTCAAAAGAGTAGCATAATATTTCGTATTTTGCTTCATTATTATTTTTTGTTTACTTAAGTGAAAATATTAATATAGAAAAAGCAAAAATCTATCACATTGTGTACACTAAACTATCGAAATTATTCAGGAGAGCAATATCCATTTTATCCGTCAACATTTTCGAGAAGTCACCAGCATTAGAAAAACTTAATCGAAAAAAGTATTAAAATTAAGAGTGTTGAAGATTTCTTATTTGTTCAATTGCTCTCGAAATATTCTAGGAATGGAAGAATATTGTTGTTTTTCTACGTATATAATTTTTTCAATTTGATTTACAGTGAAAATCAGTATTGAATCACATTTAGGTGTTCCTCCACGTGTTTTTCGTCCTCAAGTACGCAAAAAATATCGTGATATTGAAGAAAGAATATCTCATATTACCGACAATAATCGAACAATTATAGACTTATACAAGGGTGTTAAAGGTCCAAATGCCACCCGTGAAACACGAATGGAAGTTGTAGCTTGGATAGCTGTTTGTAAATTTTCTTGCAAACTTGAAGGTGGTTTTGTACGTGATTGGGTTGTCGGTAATGATATATCTAGACCAGCTAATCCTTTACCAAGCCCGAAACATTGGATCGAATATATACATTCAATACCATATATTAACAAAGAAGTTGTTCCAGGTGATTTAGATTGTCATTTACCTACACATGATATATTTGATATTGAGAAATTTCAAGATGAATTGCATAAATATGATATAACATGCCAAGTATTTCGAGAGAACTGGAGATATGTCTTGTTAATTGACGAGAACGCTCCCACAGGTCCATTCACAATGGATTTAATTGAACCACATGTGGCATTAACACATGATCGTATTGATTTCGATGTGAATAATTTATCATTGGAAAAATATTATACACATGAATTAGGAATGCGTATTGATATTCAACAAAGGCCATACTTAATTGAACTTGAAACTATTGTTGATAATATTAAAAATAAACGCTTTCAAGTACTTCGCCCACTTGATTATAATCTTGAACAACGTATTGACAAAATGGTAAATATTCGCCATTGGACACAATTAGGACATCCATTCAGCGTTGTACCAAATCCGGACCCAAAATATTGGTCTGTTTTAGTACGATTACCATCATCAGATAAATTATATAAAGATGTGGAAGCACAAATTAGAAACATAGGAAATACAGTAACAATTATATCGATCGAACAAATAAAAAATCCGCTTTTAGAAGATCAATATGAAGCATTGAAAAAAATAATTGCTAAACAATGTTCAGGATTTGATCCAAATGAACGTGAACTATTTCATGGTACAAGTGGAGAAGGAATCGATGGTATACGAGATAACGGTTTTGATGATCGTTATTTTAGTAAAGATGGCAACTGGGGTAAATACTTTGTTAATACTAAAGATGCTTTAGAACTACAAAATTCGTTTTCTTGAATGATTTGAAAATATTCATGAACATTCGTACCATAACTTTGTCATCTAATGATAGAGTCTCTCGATTTATTCACTCCATTAGAGAGATATATGAATTTTTCAAACAGTCGATTGTATCGTGGAGATTTTTTAAATCTCAAGCATAATATTCCTTTTCGAAGTTCAATACTTACTAGTAGAACGTCTACGAATGATTAACATGTATGTCTAATCACTATTTTTTTGTCTAATATTAAAAAAAAAACAGATTTGTGACACAATCAACTTTTTGAAAGATTTGTATCTCAGCATAGCTAAGTTCAGAGTATCGAACAAACGGGTGAAACTTATATCAAAGATTCGTCAGGAAAGTGTATTCTTATTGACAGCTAATCACCTTCAAATAGTTTAAGTGAACATGCAGATTGCTATTTTTCTCAATTTTAGTTAATACAAATTGAATAGTTTAAGACTATTAGTATAGTCAACGTCGATTTTTGTGAATTTTTCTCTCTTATTTGTTTTTCTGCACTATTGGTGATGAAACATTGAAGAAAAAGGCACTCAAAAACGGAACTCATAGGTGTCATAAAACAGGTGATAGTCATGTATAGGTATTTATGTGAGACTGTTGAGTGCTACTCAGTGTTTGTGGTGGTTTTTTCAACGCTTTGACAAATTATGCCCTTATAGTGTTGGTATAAATTACAAAAATCCTAATTACACTAAGTATTTCCATGATAATTGAAAGTAAGTTTTACATTCCAGAAGTTAATGAAAATGCGTTCTTGAAATCTTTCTTGTGTTAGAATATGAAGAGTTTATATTTTGAATTTAAGACTAATTTTTACTACTATTCTCCCTATGAGATTTGTTTGAGTGTTCACGTATTTTTGCAAAAAAACTAGTGTCATAGAAATTGATTCGTCTATTTGACATTCAGAAATATATTTCATTTAGTACAACTGTGTGTTTCCAGTCACTTTAGAAACTACGAATTCTGAGAAAAACAGAATCGATCAATAATAAATATAATTGATTGTTTTCGAAATAATGCTATTTATCCAAAGAGGACCTCCTTATATACCATCACTTGGCGAATATCTGTCCTTAACAAGTATTACTTTCTATCGAAGAAAATTTTTCATACAGCTCTAACTGTGATAGCCATTGTTGCTAGTCTGAATTTGAGCTTTTACTTGATTAGGCATGAAGTTATTCTGAATTGTTTGAGAAAACAGGACATTAAATGTTTGTCCAAATGATGATCAAAGCTATTTTAATTTTATACCATCTATTATTTTATTGACTAACAATTGAAATCAGAATATTCAATCTTATTCTAAATTGATTCAAAGTACAATGAAAAAACTACTTAATTATTAAAACTTTATTTTTTGCAAGTAAATATTATTATACTAATTTCATTTGAGTTTTATCCTTTTAAAACTTGAAAAATTCTGCTGTGTTTATGACTTGTGTTCTGATGTCAATGAATATTCGATAAAAATACATTTTACATTTTGTCAAATATTTCATTGAAATATTAAGGCTACCTCTGAACATATTTATATACATGTACATGAGCAAGTCAATGATTTCCAATGTGTGTCTCGAATTCACAGCTCCTTGTAATATTGATAGATTGACTGAAATTGGATGATTAAATTGTTAGAGATGCGCTTGATCGGAATCGAGTTCTTTGAAACCTTTGTAAAATTACTCTGAACATCACATGGTCACGAGTTCTAAATATTTTTTTTATACGGATACAAAAAATCATTGATCGAATGAGCAATTCTTTATACACAAGCTCTGTAACATTTATTTGTCATGCACAGAGATGAAGACGACAGAAAACGAATTTTATAAACACATAACAATTCAACGGTGATAAACCAAAAAATCCCTTACAAAAACATGTTCATCTAAATAACTCTAATGACACTCATTTTGATCACCTCCATCGACGGACAACGATACTTTTGAAGAATTATTTCTTACTAAAGATCAATTTCATGTATCTATGGGATACTACACAATGGGAAAGTTGAGACTCAAGTTCACCTTTCTCCTTTCGCACGAAGAATGAAATCTATAGATGGAAATATGACAGTGAAATAAAGGCTATGAAAATAAAACGTATTAGCGTTCTCAATATTTCAAACTTACTCATATTTAAAGTAGTCCTGATCCGTTGACGTCGTCAGTAAATTAAACTTTCAGGATTTTCTGAATAATTGATGTTCGTACTAATGTTATGCTTCTTTTTTTTAAACGTTTAGGTCACGGTGCATATTTTGCTGATACTCCTGTGAAGTCGCATAAGTATACCGCACCTGATTCGAACGATGGGACTCGTGTTATGTATTACGCTAAGGTTTTGCTGGGTAAGGAGGCACAACAAGCATCGCCTGATGACGGATTGGTTTCTGCACCAAGAGAATATCATTCGGTCGTAGGAACATTAAATGGGTTCACGGAATATATAGTTTATCGATATGGTCAGGCTCTGCCGTACTTGAAAATTATTTACAAAGAATAATTATAGATACTTATGAATGTTATGTCGCAAAACCATAGTTTTCAGTCAATACTTATTAAAAGAACATATATAAACTAGAGAATGCTTTCTACATGCTTAATTCGTTAACAAAGTGTCTTTTAAAATAAAATTCAAGTTCAATTTGCTTAATTATCATCGAATCTGAAATAATAATATAGAAAAATTGTTAATTACTAAGAAATTTTGATGAAAATAATACATTTCTTTGATATCAAGGACAACTGTAAGCATGACTTTTATACATGAAAAAGTACCGTATGTGAGAAGTTTCTGCATTGCATGAGGTTGATGGTGTTTCTAAAAATGATTTATCTCATCTATTGTTATTTCACAGCTGGAACGACAATTTAATGAGTAAAATTGTCAGTTTTTGATTTTATATAATTATTGACTCAAAATGTTAGACATGTTGAATGTATTAGAAGTTCGAGAGGAATATAAATCTAGAAAACAGCTGTCAGTGCAATTCCTGAAGGATTAAAAAGTGAAACACAATACAGTTATTATTCCTAATCACATGAAAATGGTTATATTCGATTTAATTATTTTGGAACACATTTCTTCATCATTCATTACTTGATCTTCTATAGCTGTGTAGTAGACAAGAAAGAATGAGATGCTACATTGTTACATGTTTACACAGGTTGATTGGAATGCTTCTTCAAAGACGTATTAGGCCTTGTCAGCTTTATAATCCATTATCAAATAAATTCAGCATAGAACTTGAGAAAGTTTTCAAATTCATAATAATCAACTATTTTAAACTACTTAGTCAAAAGAATGACAATTTAAGATGTTGTGAATAAGAAAATTGACAAGCACAAAAAGATAATATTGAATAAGAAAAGTCATGATTAGGAGCGAGGAATAATTGAATTGCGTCGTTCTTCGAATTTTTTAGCGTTGCTTGTCAGTGACACAAGTAAGAAAAAGTGAAGTTCGCCAGTTATAGACTTGACATCTTCGTTTTCGAGACAGGCTCGTCGAAATTCCGCTTCAGATATTTGTGTTTTATCACCAAAAATTAGTTGTATAATATTATCAAGTTTTTCTTTGCTATATTCTGGATCTTTTTGATCAACACCATTATCAGAACCAGCCATAAGTCGAAAAAATGTCGAGAAAACGTCTCGAGCTTCATCTTGAGTAAGAATATCATTGCTATTTGCATCACATGCGATGAAAAGTGTCTGAAGGACTGGTTTCGGATCATCCGTACACAGCAATGCAACCGTTAACAGATATTCATATAAGTCAACTTTGCCTTCAACCAAAAGAAGAAAAATATTCGATCAAAGTAGAAAACAAAGATATTCTCAAAACATATTTATTTCTTTTTTGTTTGCAGTTAGTCAAATTTAATCAATTTATATTCAGTTTTCTTCTATCAAAAAAAATATTATTTTTCGAATTAAACGAAAGAAAAAACCATCTTTTGTTTCAAGATGTGCAAAACTAAACAAGTAAAACTTAATGTAGAGTTGACAATATCTATTTAGATTATCATGGGCGATTATGTTTAAAATATTGTTTTATTTAGATGAGAAAAAAAAATCAATATCAACAAGTTCTTTTTGATGTTCAAATATGGCATTTTATAGTCTTTGAAAAGACTAAAAACTTGGCTTGAACAGGAAATTTTTCCTCACATTTTTTTTGTGCTGTCACTATTGCAATTCGAAACGAAAGGTTGAGACCCTGATATATCTATAAGCTTGCAGATCAGAAGCTACTCTACAAAATGCACTATTTGAAGTTTTTTTTTTGTTTTTTGACAAAGCATCTCGATATTTATTTTTCCTTAATATCAACTTTTGAAAAACCAAACTGCTAATATATCTCATTACAATAGCTAAAAGCTGCTTGATAGATTTCGATTCTCTAACAAATCAAAAACATATCTTCCAAAAAAATAACTAGATGTGCATCTTTTTTATACTCCTACATCATCCATTACATGGAAGTAAATCATAAATGTACAGATATTGGATTAAAACTTTTGTTAAAATAAGTATGGCGACAAATTTTTGTTCCCATTTTACTCAAGTAAATAAGACACATTTACAGTTTTCTCCTCCATTGCTCGTCACTTTTGTATTTTGAGAATAACTTGGTTGATTCTCATTGTATAGTGAATCAAGTTTAATCTCAAAAGATTTTCCATTCAATTCGTTTCAAAATTATATCAGAAAAAGCCGGTACAACATATCAAGTCTTTGCTTCTGTCCAATCAAATACGAATCTTTCTAATTTTATATTTTCTAATGCTTTCAGACGTACTTGTATCCCATGACATAAAACTATTGGTTTCTGTGGGATGGTTTGGTTCTAGAACGGATCAATTAACGGACAAAACAAATGGTAACTAATGATAAATTCTTCTCGAATGCTACATGTGAGAATAGAATAGATCCTCTCACCTACCGAATTAGTTAGAATAATTAAGAAAACACTTTCCATCGGTTTAGCATCAAGATTAACAACAAGTCATGATACTTTCAGCTGACTATAGACAATAGATATCACTAAACGCTGCAAGACTTTTGTATTATCTATCGAATAATAAATCCTTGTCGTTTCTACAAAATGACATATTTAGTCTATCCCTATGTTTGTAAAAGACGGCAACAACAAATCAAAAAGACAAAGTTAGTCAGTGAGCGGTTGTATGTTGCACCTGATTTTTTTTGTATATTTTTCTAGAGAATTGAGTAGAAAATATTTCGACAATAAACCCTACGATGAAGGTCAACCAACATATTATCGACATACAAAAAAGTGATATTTTTAAGCCACATAGATTATCTACGTATATATCGTCAAACGATTTCTTATTCGGAAATATGATGTAATCAAATTAAAATTAGGAACTCGATGAAGAAACTATTTACCTGATTTATCACGATCAGCAACAGTAAACATGAGTTTAGCCATATCAGCTTCTGCAGATTTGACACCTGATGATGGATCTCTGATCATTTCAAGAAATTGTTGCTCTGTCATACCACCACTTGGATATTTATTTTTTGTTGCAGCTACAAAACATGTGATATAAGTATTATGTCTTGATTAATTTTGAATATTGAAAGAGTCTACAAGTATTTCTATTTGCTTCTCAATGGAATTAGAAAAGACAAGAAACATCATTAAGAAATGATATCGATTCCTATTGCAATATAAGATTATTCGAAATTCTACAAATCTAGTCGTAGAAACAAATTTGAATGTCTCGATTAACACAAGAATGGAAAGAATCATGTCATACTTCCTGTTTGAACATGACTTGTGATGTTGTTATTCGTCAAACAAAGTCTCGAAACGGAGATTTTGCATTAGTGAATTTTAGCATGTTCAAAATCATTAACAACGTTTTTTTTTATCTTTCTTATTATTTTAAAAACTACACTTTGTTCATCTCATTGACATTTTTGTCATCTGTCCGACTTTTGAACTGAGTATATGTCACTCACCGTAAGATCGAAGAACATCTTCTTCACTGCCACCTGTTGCCGCCTTAAGATTATCAATTTGAGCCTTGGTTAATTCATTCATCGAAGACATCTTGAACAGCGAGATGAGCGAAACACGATATGTTGTTTTCTAAAGCAAAATAAAACAAACAATGCGAAATTGTTTTCTATGTCGTAAAAAAACATGGATGACATTCATTTTTTTTAAAACGACATGAACGATTGTATTATTATACTTCAATGTAACCTCACCTGGATATCTCGAGATAACATTCATGTGATGAAAACAGGCGAAAACCTCAATTAACTCATATGAGTTATGTAAGCAACAACTGCGGATGAAATGTGTTGTTTACAAAATTCTACAGATTCTACTCAGCGATATTATTAGTCGAAAGTGCGCTATTCCTCTGCCTAAATCTGAAAAAAACTCGATTTGAACTGGTTCGTTTTCGACGATTAAATAGTATTCAAATAAGTTAGAATAGGAAACTACTTTCTTATTAATTCATGATTGAAATATGTTTTTTTTAATCATTCAATAGATTTTAGATGGTTCATTTGAGTATCCAGTGTCCATATAGTGCTTGATTTTTATTCAGCTTAACGAATCTATAATACAGTGTTTGTAGTAAAAAATCGGTCTCCATAATGATGATGAGACAACAGAATTAAGATTGTAACGATTCTATCCGGGTGTCTTCAGCATGTGCTGACAAGGCCGAATCATCACTTCATTTATCATTAAGACAAAGCTCGATGTTTTGTCATCATTCTAACAGAATCAAAAATGTTTGTTCGTTAATAGCTTGAAAATTACATAGCCGATGGATAGAGACGAAATGTTCGATTGAGAAGATGTTGCAGATCATATAGAACAGTGTCTAACTCGGTCCTCCTGATAGTGTCAGATCAATGTGTTGAATATTGAAAAAACTATTGTAGGACAAATGACCAAATTATTGGATATAATGTCAATATAAATCTCGGCAGAGATCTCATTGGGATTTCATTGTCATTGAACAAAAAAATTGATAATCAATAATTCGGTGTTTACTTCTATATTGCTCTCTTCATTGAATAGATAGGACATTCCGTAAGTGAGGCACTTTTGTCTAAGATAAATGCTTAAGAATGATATGTTTTTTTTTAAGCGAAGCTGGTCAATGATCATGCTTATCTACTTTTTAAAATAGCTAAAATCTTACTTATGTACTTTAAATCCTATTTGATGGACTTCAATGAATACTCGATGTCCTGTCTTTATAGCAAACGGCTTATATGAAATATTGTTGTAAATGGATCGCTCGTCAAGCTGTTTTGATGTTATATTCGCTGTCTCAATATCCTAGTTGGTTTCTTATACAAAGTTGTAGCAGGAAAAGAAAATTGTGAAACAAGAAAAAAAAAAGAAAATTATGCTGATGACAGTAAACAAGAAATCCACAACTAAAGAGCACACGTATACATCAACGACAAGCAAGAGAGTCGAAAAATATTCTAGACAAGAGAACAAGATATTATAACAAGTACCCATATAAAATGCTCTTCAGAAAAAAAGAGGTTAGGTCCCGAAGACTGTACAAAAAAAAAGACTTCATTAGTCAGCCTAATCAGCTCAAATCTCCTAACATGACAATTGATTATCAGATATCAAATATACACTTTCAATATGCAATACCAACCTTCATTCGGCTCAATTTGAACATTAAGATTAAATCATTTCAATATCAATAAATATTTTAATATGAATCTCTTATTTATTTATTTTGATTGACTATCGGAACGCAATAGCCAAAATATAGCAATCTAGTGTTTATGTAAAGAGCAAGTTCGAGCTGTTTGACTGATGAATATCTTTGACAATGATTAAGAATGTAGGATATGAAGATTTACATAAGACTAATACCCATATCTTCTCTATTTTAAAACTGATTATTAGCGCAAAATCTACAGTCATAGTGAGATAGATTGGTGTGAAAATCATGAGATCTGAATAAGTTACTAACGAAAAAAGTGCCGATGTAAATTGTATAAAAATAAACTGAATGAGCTGTACATGTCACCCGTACGCGATCTGCATGCTCTGTTATTGACGCTAGTGACGATGTTCATTGCAATGTGCAAGTTACTTCTTTAAAGGTTATAGTGCTTTTTCCAGAAGAACCTTCGTCTTCCCGACAAATCTATGAATATCGGATTAATGTAGAGATGTTATTGATAGACATTGATATTTTAATAAGACAAGTAAATATTTTATTTTGAAAAAATATCTCTGAAATATGACAATTTAGAATTTGTATTTATACGATCTTTCGTTAAAATCTTTCACAATACAGATAAAGAAATTCCATATAATAAAAAGCATTAATCCATTGAACATAAAATAGTATATTGCTTCAACGAAAGCTCTAACAGGCGATATACTTTCTTCGGAACTTTGAAGAAAATAAACATTAAATTATCCATATATTAACTTTTGTTACCCACGATCAGTATTATCAATAGTGTCATCATTATCATCGTCGATTATTTCTTCTTCATACTAGTCCTACAACAAAAAGTCTCTTGTTTTTATAGACTTTATTGTAATATCGTTTCATTACTTTTGATAAATTTAAAAAGCGATTTTCTATGTATATTCATGTAGGAGTTTTCAGTACAAACAAAAACTTTAAATGAATAATATTCACTCCTATACAATAAAAAAAAGGGATCATTTTTTTCCATTTTTGTACATTCAATGTGTAGCAGTTGAAAATTATATCTTCTTTTTCTTGAGACCGCGAGAAAAAAAATTTTCGAAGTCGGGACTACAAGAAAGAAATTGTTCGCACTACAACTCTCAATGATAGTTTAATATTATAGGTTTTTGAGCAGATTTCCTTATCGATCATACCAAACAAAACAAATTTCAGAAGATATAATCGACATAAGTGACATTCGTTCATTAACAACATGAAAAAAAAGAGTATTTAAAGATTTCTTTTACGGATTGGATGCACATGGTTTTTAAAATCGTTCTCGAAAGATCAAGATCAACACTCCAAAAACCTTCGGTCACCAGAACTAAAAACGAAATTTCGTTTTGCGCATCTTTGTTCATGTCACCAAACTTTGAAAATTCAGAATATTTTTCATAAATTATAGTACCTTAATCATTACATAACTAGAAAATGCGGTATGCAAATCATTATCAAAAAACCATGAGACGAAAAAAGTGAACAAATACATAAACTAAAGTAGTGATGAAAAATGTGTGAGAATAAAATCCGTGCTATAAATATTGGCAACTATAATTAATAGTATTTTTCAAAATTTAGAAGTTTATGTAATATAATACTACAAACATTTACTAATATCAGTAACACTTTCAGACCAAACTGTACGACACATGTTATATGGAATCATGAGTAGTTTTTATGATTAGAGGATTCAAAATGTGATAGCACACAATAATCAGCATCGAATGTATTTCGCGAAGTAATATTTAATTTGTTTGAAGAATTTACAAAGGAAAATGTTGACATAAATTTTTTAATGAAACAGTATATTCCTATAGATCTTTTATTTTAACGGTAAGTTTTATGCTTAGGAGAACATTGCTCTACATGAACGATTTAACAAAGGTATAAAAATTTAATTGACTTGAGAACAATACAATTCTAGATGTTGCCAAGGTTAGGATTTGTTTTTCAAAATGGGTTTCAACTTTATTTGAATTAGTGACTTTTATTTTGACACGGATTCGATAAATCATACATACTCATACATACGTATTCATACAGTGGACGTTAAGGATATCTCTCCCATTTAGAGAATATATTATGATATAGAAAAGCCTAGCCATCGCAAACAGTGTCTAGTACTTTTCCTCTATCTTGATAGTGACCACCAGTACCCGTATTCCACCATCTTCTTTCATCCAATTGTCTTTTCAACAAATACATATTATATCCAGTTTCTGTTTGTATATTTAATGAATTCAACATTCTTTATTGCATAAACAATCTCTAACCCTCACTTAAAAGTGTGTTATTTATATCTAATCATAATGATTAAGTAATGATCACAAATTTTTTCTAACAATTAAGATAATTTCATTTCATGAATTTTTTTGAATCAACTACATGTCATATTTTTCCAAATAAAATGTCCGATTTTTTAATTTTTAGTGAAGTTTAATTTTCATAGTTATCCTAATAAAAGGCTGTGGGTGTGGGGGTAAGTATAAGGTACAAACATATACCTACACCTCAAAATTTTATATAATATTTTTCCTTCCGATATCTTTCATGAGCACTTGAAGTCATTATTTTGTACACTAGCATTTCAAAAACTTGCTTCCTCAGTGGCACAGAAAAATCATAACGTCGTAATCAGCAGATGCTGATTCAGCTTCACTTTACTTAAGTATTTACTTTAATGCTTTTGGCAAGTGAGATAAAATTCACAGTTGACAGAGATTAAACTGCTTTGTTCATTAATGATTAATGGACATTTTTTGTGAAAATGCAAGCAACTACTCAAGTATACCTTGAAGAAACACTCCTTTTTCTGTGAAAAAAAGCACAATGTGAACGTAGCTAGAAAACTCTATGTATATTTTATCATTTTTTACTTTGTCAGCTGTTTTAACTTTCTATATAGCATTCTCTATGAAATAATCGGACAAAATGATAACAGTTCAACCCGAGACATTACATTACTCCATCCCATCAAGATAAACTTGTTCTGAATGGATCGAGAGAACATTATTTATATGCGGTGATGATATTGCTAATTCTCAATGTTAAATCGTTGGAATACAGATTATCAGTAGACAAATATTCTATTAAACGATAAGTTTCACGTACAAGGAATAAACAACTTGAGCAATTTATACAGAATGTCATGTAAAAAAATTGAAATAAGAGATGCTTCTATTTGAAATCGACAAGAGTAGATTTAGAAAGTCTTCACCTACTTACCAATCATTTTCAGTCACCCGATTACTCATTTCTTTATTTTCTTTGGAACCGTAAATTTCATCATTTAAGATGTTGTTTTTCTTTTTATTAAAAATAGCCAACAGAACGAGCAACAGTAGCGATCAAAATGAAATGTTTTTTTTCCCACAATCAACAGAGATGATTTCGATTTCTTCCACATCGAATTTTTTCTTGCATTTTCTCGTAATAATGCATTATAGTCCAGAAAGAAAAATATGAAGAGTTCTGTTGATTCTCTGCTACTTCAGATTAAAAAAACACCACCTTAAAAAGCAAAACTTGTTCCTGTAGAGATTTTTGCTTTTTTTAAAGACGCCATTGCTTGTCGCAATAGAGTTGACTGAAATTCAATTTTGAGTTGCAATCTCACCGAACGTTTTGTGTGACAAAGAAACTGCTTCTGATGGACAGAAGTAAACAGTATCAAGTTAATCATAAAGATCCACGATCGGACGATATCAATGTGAATAGTGATAATGATGCATTTCAAACTTTTATAGGCCATCGAGATAATTGGATACAACAAATAAACAAAGAAGTAACTGGCAACAAATTTCACATTATAACATTACCAGAGCACTTGCAATCGACACCTTATGACTATCATACACAGAACTTTCACAGCTATCGATCTTTAACAAGACAAGATTATGGAAGTTTGCCATATGGTAGCCTAGTATGTAGCTTTTATTTTCGGTTGTATGAAGTGACTGAATGTTTTAAATACTTTATGTGAATGTTTTATTCACTAGTTCATTCGATGTAGTGTGACGGAGAAAGAAACATATAAAACGCTCATCCGAATGATCAGTGAGAATACAAATAATTCACCTCGATTGATTGTCAGTTGTTTCGGTGGAGCTCAGTTCTTTTCCATGTCGGAAATTTTAGAGAACGAGTTTATGAATGGTATTGGTACATTGGCAGCTACAAAAGGTATGCTGAAGAGTTTCAATTGATGTAGCAATGACTATCGTATATTATTTGGGTATATTGTAGGCGTATGGATACTAACAACTGGTCTTAACAGTGGTGTATCACAACTTATTGGTCGATCGATCTATAGGCACAAAGTATTAAATGATGATAAGACAAGAGCAACCATAATCGGATTCACAAGTTACGGCACATTGGGACAGTCTATGTGTGACTACTTGCAAAAGCAGGTTATAGAAATTATTTGCTATAAATCTAATTATTGATCATAGGTTTTTGTATATTCTGAAAATATAGGAAGATGATGTGTTTCAGTTGGGGAAAGTGTTCAGGAACCAATGGCAATTGCAATTGGACAATGATAGTAGTAATGCACTCGAAAAATATCACACACATTTTCTTCTGCTTGATTATGGCAACAAGGGATACTATCTTAATGATAAATGTCGTTCTGATTTTGTTGAAGCAGCATGCGACAGAAAAAAAATCTATTCTGTGACAATCATTGTTGAGGGTGGTCCTAACACATTGGAAGTGATTTTAAATGATTTAGACAATAAGCGACCAGTCATCGTCATCAATGGTAGTGGTAGACTGGCCAGCCTTTTGGGCACATTACTTCAGAAAGCTGAAGAGCCCAATACGATTGAGTAAAAGAGATTATTGAATGATTGTTTTTCAGAATGTTCACAAAGAATTTTCATCAAATTGTAGGTCGTACGAAATCGAACGATCTTTGAATCTCTATCCAGCACTCATTCCAAGTAATACAGAAGAGCGCAATGAACTGATAAAGAAAATTCAGAAA
This sequence comes from Rotaria sp. Silwood1, assembly GCA_905250075.1. Taxonomy (NCBI): domain Eukaryota; kingdom Metazoa; phylum Rotifera; class Eurotatoria; order Philodinida; family Philodinidae; genus Rotaria; species Rotaria sp. Silwood1. The sequence goes on from CAJNOP010000270.1 coordinate 199,602, forward strand.
GTACTAAATCTAGAAAATCGTGATTATTTGAATGTATTCAATCTTGACTACGATACAGATTTAACCAAAGCTGTCTTTCGAGCTGCTTTGCGTGGTCGGAAAATTGAAGCAAAAGAGAAAGGTGAGATGTCAAAAGAATAAGCTTTCGCGATAGTTTCTGTTAAATTACAGAAGATATTAAAAACCTTCTACAACTGGCTGTCGATTGGAATTCTTTAGACGGTGTACATGAACTGTTTGGAACCACCGTAAGTGAAATGTCTTTTGAAAGATAAAGAAACAGTCCAATATTTTTAAAGGCCATTTCCTGCAACAGCAATCGAGAAGAACATGTGATCTCAGACTGTTTTGAAGTAGGGAAAATCTATATAATCAAATTCGATAGAAAAGATTCGTTTATGATATAGTGCAGACAAACATGGTTTCGTCATCTGTTTCCATTAGTGCTCAAAGTAGATGAAGATCGACCGGCATTCGTTGATTATATTCTAAGTCGATACTATAATCCATTAAAACAAGACATCGGCAATACTTCTTCACCGATAGAAACATTCCTAGAATTTCTCTATAATTTGTACGATTTCCAGGACGATAATAAGGTAAGATATGAACTTGAGTCGGCAGTTGAGGTATTGTGAGAAAAGAATCTTTTACCTACATGATGATTTTTCTAGACTAGTCCACGCCAAGCTCTTCATCAACATCAAAAGGAGTATTTTGGTCCATATATTCAATCGTTTTATTTTTCTGAAAAGACATTTCAATGTGTTCACAATGCTCTCTGCCAATTGTTTTGTAGAAGAGCTGATGAAGAAAATAACCCATTTCCAGACGATACATACAATAAGCAAGAAATGTTTCGTGATCTCTTCTTATGGAGCGTTTATACTAGACGTATCGGCACTGCTTTTGTTCTTTTACTTCATATTAAGGCACGTACAGGTGCAGCACTTCTAGCTGTGGCGTTGGCCAAACGGAAAGCATCGTTCACAAAAGAAATGAACCAACGTACTGAGTTTATGGATCACGCTGCAAAATATGAGGATTATGCTACTGCATGCATCAATGCTTGCCATCAACAAAGCGAACAACGAACATCGAGTATTCTTCTATCTAAAAAAAAGATTTATGGCGATGCAACGTACATGCAAGTAAGTTGAATCCAATAAGATCTCGTTGTCTATTCATTATAAACGTTGACTATTTTATCGTAGATAGCAATTGCATCAAATATTCGAAAATTTATTACCACCAATTCTGTGGACAAAGCTCTAGACGAAAAATGGTTTGCCTATCCTCTTCCTTTCATGATTCGATCGCTGTGGAACAAGTGTCTATTTGGAATCAGTATTTTTCTACTTGGTTTAAGTGCACCTTTCTTCTTCCGTATTGACTTCTCGAGTACCTCGAACAAACAACAAAAACAAACATCACATCTTAATACTGATAAAACAATCAATGCTGACATCGAGAGCAAAGAAACGTCAATGTAGGTTTGAAATACAGTTTCTAAAAAGACACGTAAAGATACACAGTTTGAGATTACTACACATGAGTTAGGTTTCAAAGAGTTTTTTGAACTAAGAACAATGAATGAATCTTTTCTCTACGTGGAAGAAAAACTTAGATCATTCTAAAGTTGTACATCACAGTGTGTACAGCGGTACTTATAAACAATTCAGTTAACGAACCGTGAACTTTTCGACATTTTTGGGAACTCAATCATCGAATAGTATGTTCTTATCTCTAGATTCAATCTAAGAATAAGAGATATTAGAATTTATTTTCGAAATATCGGTTGGAGAAAGAACTAATTAAAATTGTAAGACGAAATATGTTCTTTTAATCAACTAGAAGTAATGTCTCATAAAGAATTCTTTGGTAACAAAATCCAGCTACCGGGTGTTGTAAAAGTTTTGCGACATTTTTTGTTTTGCATGTAACTCTGTTCAGAAACATGACCATAAATTGATCTTTTTCTCAAAAGATGCGCCATCAAATTCTCTACAAACTTCTATTCGTCTTAGTTTATAACAATAGAATTGAACTTCTTTTATAGGTCGCATATTATGATTATGTGAAATGACCCTACTTCCCACACACTTTTTTTCTGCTTTTCCAACATTCTTTTCGAAGTTATAAACAGGCACGTGAGAGACTTTCTATTTGTAATTTGAATGTATATCGAATGCTCTTTCAGAATTATTTGTAAGCGCTTGATCGCCATCTATGTTTGTCTAAAAACTATAATCTGTCTGAGCTACCATAACGAAAACAGTCTTCTTGATGCTATTCGGATCTTTCCTCCGGCTGAATTGGTTTTCGAGCGTTGTCTGAACTCTACATAGAAAGAGAAATCAATTTTCTACAAAATACTGCAAAAATAAAAACGATTCAGTCATAGATGACATTTTTAGAGTGCTTTCTTTGAAAAGAAAAAACAGACATGAAAATTGCGCTTTTTTCAAAATATGGTCGTGCGTCAAACCAAAGGAATGAGCATTGAAAAACTTCGTATATATAAGCAATCGACAGAGGATTTCAAGAACTATCTAGTGTTATATAATGTTCTAAGAATCAAACATTCACTTCTATAAAAAGAATAAATTACTGAAAAACGTGTGGGAAGTAGGCTCATTTCACATAATCATAATATGCGACCTATAAAAGAAGTTCAATTCTATTGTTATAAACTAAGACGAATAGAAGTTTGTAGAGAATTTGATGGCGCATCTTTTGAGAAAAAGATCAATTTATGGTCATGTTTCTGAACAGAGTTACATGCAAAACAAAAAATGTCGCAAAACTTTTGCAACACCCGGTATATCAATGTGATTGGGCGTATGTTATGGTTGAAATACTGATACTTATGATAAAATGAATTTTGTATTCAAAGAAAATTTAAGATAACGAAAATTTCGAACTACAACTCCATAATCACAAGTAAAGCCTAACATTGGCCATGTCTCGTTCTTAGTCTCTCAACACTTTCAGGCTCAAAATGACGTTTATATTTGATATAGCTGCCATTATGAACAATCTTCTGACATATATCTTAGACCAAAGTCACTTTTATGGCATAGTATCGCTCTGAAGTGGCTTGATTTTGATACCAAATAATGTGTCATGAGATTTTACTTCTACTAGACTAGATTTAGATGATAATTAAAGATGGCGCAGAACTTAACGTTAAGCATTCCGTGTCTGTTTTTGACATGAAACCACATCCAGTGTTTGAAAATAGTCATTGGGTAATAGACTTTAGAACTTTAATCAAATTTTCACTAAGCTCCTTCTTGAATATCCTTTTATCTTGTCATTTTAGAAAACGAATAAGTCGAAATCCGTCCGATACGCCCACCATTAGAGACAAAGTAAAGAAATACTATTTGAATGTAGTGAAATTCCACTCCAGTCCAGCAGTTAAAATGCTGTATCACTTCGTAAATTGTATTCTACATATGTTCTTGCTCATTTCTATAGAATTTATTGTATGTTCTAGTTGCTCTACATATTTTTCCTGTTATCATTCAGCTATATGATGCTTTTTCATATGAAATCATCGGAAAATGCCATTCATTGGACTAAAATCTATGTCATAATAACTGTCTCAGCAATGCTTATTGAGGATGTTCGCGAGGTAAGTCAATCAGATGTCAAACTGATTTCAATACTTAGCATATTCTATGGTAAAATTATAGTTTTTGGTGGAGTACATGCATAAAATGCTAGAACGTTGGCAACACAGAAATGTTTGGGAATTGATTTCGATAATGTTTCAGAAATTCCTAGTGAATGCTACACCTTATATACTTTTTTATACTGGCATTGGTCTAATGTTTTCTGCAGCCAATCAACCTGATTTACTCAGCAAAGCCAGGTAAGCATATTTATTCAACTTATCGGTTCTATTCCTTTTATGTGGAATGCTACTCATATAGAATCGTGTTAGCTATCTGTCTCGAATGGTACTATCTTGTATCGTTGCGCTTTTTGACTGCATTCGAATTTTTCGGGCCGAAACTTTACATGATTCAAAGAATGGTAAGAAATTGTTGTTCGATAGATTATAATGATATCGTAATTGCATTCGAAACATTTAGGGAAATGTTCTCGCGTCCTTTCTCTATATTATATTTGTCTGTGTAGCTGCCTATGGAGTTGTTTCAAGTTCACTCACATCATATGAAAGTTTACATTTTACGCCTCGAAGTATTGCTGAAGCTATCTTTTTTTATCCATATTGGTTAATGTATTCCATTGATCAAGATAAAATAAGTGATCTGAATAGTAAGTTGATCACTTCACGATCAAAAGCAAAATGGATTTGAAATATACAATATTTATTCTTGTTTTCTATTTCACAAACAGATATCATTCGATCGAATGAGAGCACTGCAGATCAAGTATCAGAAGCCACTGTTCATCATATACTATTGGCTTTTCATATGATCTTTATCAATATCCTTATTTTAAATTTATTAATTTCAATTTTTAGGTGAGTGATCAAAAAACTATTATTTTCTGTCACTTGTTAAATAATTGATCTCATATCGGATAAAGTCACGAGATAGACAAAGTTAAAGAAGATAACAAATTTTATTGGCATCGACAGCGATACGAAATGGTTCGTGAATATTATGAAAAACCAATGATGGCATATCCACCTCTATCTTTACTTGTTAACATTATATTGTTGATCAAGAAAATTGGAATGATGGTGACAAAGTCCAAGGAACCCCTTTTTCGTACATTCAGTACGTTTTCACGTTCATGATACATCGAAAAGCATAAATACATTTGTATCTATTGATTCATTCATAGAGTTCGACGTCAAGCACTCCAGTGGTATTAATGATGAGGATTTCGAAAATGAAGCAACTTACCAACATGCTCGTACTCTCGTCGAAGAGGAGTATCGAGAAAATTTGCAAAGCGTGAAAAAACCGTAAAGCTCGACACTGTTGATTTTTCAAGGTATTATTTCTATATTGTGTTCCTCTACTTTTTAGAATGGCCATGTCTGAACTAGTAGGTCTCGAAGCTAAGGTATTAATGGGAGTTCTTGGTTCAAGGTTCATGTAAGTTACGCTATTTTTCACTGTTGGATAACTATACCTGATATTGTTTTCTTTGAAATTTAGGAGAACTACTCTTGAATAATCGGCAGCTACCGAATGAATACATTACTTATGACAGGCGAGAAATCTCTGCCAATAACTTGGATTTTTCACAATATTTGTTTTTGTTCTTTCTACTAATAATCTTGAACTAATCCTGTGATTCAAAGTTTCAAAAATGCTTATTAGCTTCTCCAGCTGTCTTGACTACTAACAAGATTTCTCATATATATTCAAGCGCACTGATCTATCACTCTGTTTTTTTATTAATGGTCCTGTTATATACACACTGGGTTTGTTAGAGGGTGTGTGTGTGTGAATGTGGATGAAGAGAACACTTACACTCTCGCCGCTACCCCACCTCCTATCACGTTCCACCCTCACCCTCTTCCACATCCTACTTACACAGTACATATGGCAAGCTTAAAGCCAAGTTTTGATAAAAAAAAGGTAGAGAAGATTCTCAAGTGTTTGATTTCTATTCATTATACTCATGGAATGTGAGTTCGATTCTTCGACGTAGTGTCGACCTATATCAAAATGACGATGACGTCGAAATTCATTTGCTTACAGCAGATGAAACAGCTAAAACAACAATTCAAAAAGCATAGAAATTGGTGAACGATCGTATTCAAAACTGAGACCCAATGCACAAACATGATACAAAGAAATCTTATTGTCTTAAATCGATTCCATAATATGGCTTGAAACCTTTGAGAAGACATCGAGATTTGCTTAATTTTCTATTTAATCTGAAGACACTTAGCATAAATTAGAATGTACAGGAACAGGAAAACCTTTATGCGTATATATATATATATGTATAACATATAACAGAAAGGAATAAACCTATTCGTAATTCGAGAACATAAGAAAGAAAATGCCATCACGAATTTGTTCTGAAAATTTTGTTATTTGTGAATTCGTTTACTAGTGATATCTGGGGTATGATGACAAACAGAAGGATAACAGAAGAAGAAATACACAGGAGAATGGTTAAAGAACACGATAATGAATGTTATATCTGACCCCTACAGCATAGAATGAACACAACCATATATATGAGAACAGATTGGGAAAACTTCCTATCTGATAAAGCCTGATGGTTCCAAAAAAATTGGTACCGAGAGCCGAATCGGGACCAGAATTTTTCAGTTTCTCGTGCCCGGAAGGAACCGTTGGAACCGAAACTTTTTAATGATCAGTTGTGTCATCTACATTATTTCGTTCTTCTATGATTTCTGAATAAACCAATTTTTTAACGATACACTATATTAGATTCTGCTTGTAACGATAAATACTATACAAATAACTTATTCATGTATACGTATAAAAAGGAATTAGCATTCATTTATTACTTTTGTACAACTTTTTCGAGATTTTGTTTGCTAATATCATTCATATGTGAAAACTCATTATGTAAAATTTCGCACTCTAATTAAAAACAATAGATAGATACATACAGTTACAGTAATAATCAAAAAAAATTACAGATGATGATGCTTTTCTACGATGCGAATCATAGAAAAGACAGGAAGTGATGACTTCAATTTAGTTTAGCTCTTTCAAGCTCACCGTACTAAATATAGTACGATTTTTCAAGTTTCTTCATCTTGAAATAAGTCGCGAACGCAAACTTATACAGAATTATGGTTTTCTCTATGACACAAGAGAGACTCCGATGCATACATCTATATAGGAATTAACACCCTAATGAGGTCACTCTGGTAGTAAGCATGATGGATCTTTGGAACACTACTTCTAATCTTAGGAGAAGGAAGGTGGACAATGTCCGTTAACGGTCCGTGAAATAATTCAATTTTTCGTGTCGAAATCAAGTTCGGAGTGGCTCCTAGTGATATCTCAAAGGTAGATTTGGCGGCAGCTCTCAATCGAATTTTGACCCACCCCCGTATTCTCCTATGGAGATGATCAAAGTATTTCTTCACCATTCCTGTGGAGGAGTACGGATATGCATCAAAAATGACTTCGAAGTTTTTTTTTAAAGTTATGATGAACATATCAATGATACATAATGCCCATATTAAATATAAAACCTTAAAGGAGTTTCGTCCATTGGTTGAGCTACGGTCCGAAAAGAGTTAAAACCCGTTTATAGAATAAGTAATTTATTTCTATATGAATATTTCATATTAAAATGACTTCTCTTATTTTTGTCTCGTATATTTTGAAGAAATTGTTTTTAAAAAAATATATGTATGAACAATGTGAAAAAAAACATTGAGTTTTCTGAGAAAAACCAGTATTAGATGCTTGCTGTTCAATATTAGATAAGCGGCTCCGATTCCATTTTTTAGAAACCAAAATTTGAACTGTTTTTTTTTAGTTTTACTAACCGGAATCGTCGGGCTCTACTATAAGACCTAAGATAACACAGTGGGAAAATTCCAATATGTGATGTTGAGAAAATCCTAGACACGAGATGTTAATATTTCTCACACTTGTAAATGTTCGTAAGTTTTCCACCTGAACATTTTTATATGTTGGGAATATGCTTAATAATAAATAAGCGAGTAAACAAAATCTGATGAAAAATCGGAGTATGGAAAGCTTGTCAACAATGAATGGGCACAATATCTCGTAAACGGAAAACTTAATTATCGAGTTGTGGTTTCTTCTGTATCTCGTGATTTTAATATCAATCTTATCATTAAACACAAATGATTTGCAAATCGAACAGTGGATCATGGTCATATCAATGATCATCTCAGTATAGCACTCGATGATATGAAGAGCTATGAGAAATGCTTAAATAGTGGCGTCCTCCGTATAGAAAAAGTGACCATTACTATTTCACCATATGGTGCCGGTACTGGCATAGATGTAAGCGAAATTAATGCTGATAACTGGTATAAAACAGAAATGTATGATATAAAGCCTGATATAGTGTGTTTCATGAGTAATTTTCAACATGCAATATTCTGGTTTAATTGGAATGCAGAAAATTGACTTGAGCAAATGAAAAAATTGGATATGACAGATCGATGTTCACGAAAATATGATCTCAATCGACATTTATTACGAGTTACAGTTATGTTGAATACAATCAGTGTCCTACGAAAGAAAAAATACAATGTAGACCGTGAAGAAGTGAAATTAAAACTTCAACAACTACAAACGATTAGCTATGATCATATATCAAAATTATTCCATGGAAAAACAATATCTGAAACAGAATTCAAGACAGCATATTCATTAACAAGTGTCATCGTATCTAATGAGGATTGTCTCGTTCGTTACGAGAAATTAGTCAGCGAAGGATATCGACCTCTATTATTGAATATGGCGAATGTGACTAGTCCGGGTGGTGGATATAGCAAAGGAGATGGACCGCAAGAAGCAAATATTTTTCGTCGTTCAGATTATTATCCAAGTCTTGATCTCAAAATAGTCGATAAAGATCGATCAGAACGACTTTATTGTACACCAAAATATGAAATAAAACGACCACCTGGGACTATTCTGAGTTCTATCCAATGGAAGAATTTGGAGCTATTTACACATCTGGTATAACTGCATTTCGTGAAACAGGAGCTAAATGTTATCCTTATATGAAATATCCTTTATATAATGTTTGTTCTATTGCTATGGCTGCATATTGAGACCCGTCATTAACTAAAAGGAATATGTTAGAAAATAAATGTGCAATAAATATGCACAAAAAAATCGAGAATATATTTGCAATAGGTCATCATCATAAACATGATTCGTTAGTATCATCAGCTTTTGGTTATGGCGCTTTCAAAAATCCACCTGAACATATAGCTTTACTCTTCAAATCAGTTATTTATCAATATACCAGGTATTTTAAAAAGAGGGTATGGGTGGGGGATGAGGGTGTGAATGAAAACAGCACACACCGACCTCCACACCCACATCCATAAGTAAAGATCCAGATCATTTGAACCGCTTGGATATCCAGAATTTTGTAAGAATAAT
>CAJNOP010000270.1:208781-234307 GCA_905250075.1 Rotaria sp. Silwood1
TTATAAATAAAAATGATCGATATATAATTGAAAAATATTTCTTAAATTTTGATCAATCATCATTAAATATAATATTATTTATTGTTGAACAATTAAAATCTATATTATTAACTATTTGTTTATTAAAACAATATCGTTCAATAGAAAATATTGCTACATTATCACGACTTGAAACAGAATTTCAAATATCACATTGGAGTAATGTTGAATATTATCATGATTATGAAATGATGGATATATGTTCAAAAATATCAGCTGCTTATTTAATTTTCTATTGTTTAAATAATAATATAACAAGAACAATTCTAACGAATGAAACAAACTAATATAAAAATATTTCTATTTGTTTTATTCAAAATTGGTTATGATAACAAACAAAAATCCTTTGACCATTTTTTTTTGTTATTTTAGATGAATTATTTTTTTATTATGATGGAAAATACAAAAATATTTTTTTAAATATTAAAGGTAAATAAGTTTATATAATTTTCTTAGAAATTATGAATTAAAACAAAAGGTATATTTATTATAAATGAAATCTATATAATAATGTTATTTTCTATTTGTCATAAGAGGATATTAATAGCTACAAATTGTTTGCTAAGTAAAACTATTAAAATGCTAAGTTGATCTTTGCTTAGTAAAATTTCTATGTGCTCAGTAAAAAGAATTGAATGCTAAATAAAAATATTGAACGCTCAGTTAATTAAAAGTTTCTCAGTAAAAAAATATTTGCTAAGTTTGATAGATAATCGCTAAGTAAAAATTATTATTACTGAGTAATTTCCAGTAAATGTAAAGTACGATTATCGGAGATAAGAAAAATTTTTTATAGTACTATAATGTATATATTGTTTTTTCTTGCTTTTCTTCTACCATCATTCGACTGGTATCGTGATATATATATCAACATTCAATTTCGAATTCACTCCAATCTCGGTTGTTCACATTGAATTAGTCCATTGTTGAATTGAGAATTTTTTTTTTTTAATTAAAACCTTCGTCACTCTCAAGATATATGTTGGATTCAAAATTCTCGTTGATGAACTGTGATGGAGCAATGGTACTTCATATATTAAAATTATCAATGCAGAACCTACGTTTGAATTTGAACTCTAATATATATGGTTTTCCTAAAAAACTGTTCTTCTATAGAGATTTACGTAGAGATTCACGACTGTTACTTAATTTTGTATATTGACTATTGTATTTTCTAGAGTATCATTGCTGCAAGGCCATTTGTCAACAAGAATTTCGATTTAACATCTCTCTTGAGAGTAGCTGAAGTTTTAATCAAAACAAATTCCTCAATCCGACGTTGAACCAGCCTAAAGGGAGCACCTGAGATTGACCTAGGCGGATCTAATATTGATTTGAATCTAATACTGGATGCTGACACACATATATGTTACTTATAGATTTTTTTCGTTCTGATGTAGGTGCCTGTTTTCTTAGAAAATGCTCTAGTACAATCCTATTTGTTTTTCTCTTGCTAGTTCTTTTACATAAGATTTGTATTGCTTTCTCGAGACTTCTGTTCTATCTGGCACTTTTTGGTACACTCTTTCCCTCGTTTTCTTATATACTTCTGCTGATCTGTCATTGAAAGTTTACATTGAATTAAAAAGCTAAACTATAGCAATGCGTCGAAATAAAAAAAAAAGCCGACTTTGCGATTATCCGAGCTTCTTCAAAGAATATATTTGTAAAAATATTTTAGGCACACTATTAGGTTGAAGTTTTGTAGAACATCTCTATCAGCAAAGGATATCCTTTGGATAAAAAGAGAAAACAAGAACGACTACGAAAAACAATAAAAGCTCTATTAATACAATAACTGTGCAATTAACGTTTTTTACTTAGATATTCATGTCATTTTATTTAACAAAAATTATATATTTACTTAGCGATTTACAATATTTTACTAAGAAAATCAAACTGTTTTACTTAGAATTTTTTTCAATAAATTACCTAGCAAAAATTTAATTTTTTTACTTAGCTTTTATTTAAAATTACTTAGCACTTAAATAGTAACCGATATTAATCAATATATTTATACTATCAAGAATGTTAAACAAATAGAATTGAGAATATTAGATATAAGAAAGATGCTTTTCAATCTGTTCAATATGAGAACAAAACTGAAAATAAATCAATTGATCTTTTTCATACTTAATTGTGTCTTGAATAAGAAGTCGTTCAATGACGAAATTAACTTTAGGATAACAGTAAGATATTTCACTAAATTCAGCATTAGAACTACATATCTTTTCGATTGGCATCGAAAGCTAAAAACAAGATTAATCTAACACGGAAACTTCGTCAGTTGATACTTTCAGTTTGAATTTATTAGTAAGATTTATAGTTTAGATTAAAACTTTAAAAGAGCCTGTGTTCGTAAATAATAATAAGAAGTTTTAGTTCAAACGAATGAGTTCTTCCTAAGATATCAGATACCTAAAAATGGATTGCTGTATGTACAAATATATAGATGATAAAAACAATGAATCAGTACGCTTGATTAATATCATACCAATGAAGGTTTAAATGAAAAGATGTTGCATTAGATCTTATTCCAACAAGACTCAACTAGATGAAATCATTTTTTAAACATTGTGACAACACCGACATATCTATTCTCTCTTCTGTTTTGTGTCTGTAAAACATATGATTGATGATGTGAGAAAGTCAAATGAAGTATTATTTCATCCGAGCTATTATTTCTTTCATCAAAAATCGTTACATCTAGCAATCTTTGCTAATGAATTCTGGCAGTTTTCTGTTCAATCATCAATAATGTATATTTTTTAGGTTCTCTTCAGCTAAAATTAAGCGTCAGAAAGCTAAAGCTTGTTGTATCATCATTTTATTATGGCATATTTGTGAGTCGCGCTTTAAAAAAGGAGGGTGTGCGAGGTGGGAACAGTTTGTTGTACACATAGTTATTTTTTGTTCTCTTTCTTTTAAAGTGTATGAGCGTCACACGTGCCGCAGATTCCTGTTTTCTTCTTGTCTATGTGGATTATTCTGATGTATTTTCTTTTCTTTTCGTCGTGCTTTTGATTTTACACTGGTGTATTCCAGATTATTCTTTTTTTTTCTGAGCCAGATGTATGAAATGATTCTTTTTCTGAGTAGTTCCGTTTTGCATTTAGTGTTTTCTTTAACTCATCCAACGTCTCAAGAATATAATTATATATTGAAAAAACTTAAAAACAAATTGAGACTTACTATATTTTTTTGTGAAAATGACAACATGGCGACGTCGTCTTTCAGATCGGAATTCGATGAAATTTCAGAAAGCTGCAGATCAGAATCCGATCAAAATGATATAACAACATCTCCAACTACAAAATTCAAACCGGAAGTTATTTGAGGACTAGTGATAAAGTACGGCTCCAACAGGACACATATTGAAAAAGCATTGAGTCATCATACGTTACGGCTGACGGCCAGGCATTTTCCTCCTCTAATTCTTTTAAATGATAGCAGTCAAACTTCTCGAAGATGTTATGTTTTCGGCAACACTAAACGAAGTGACAAGAAACACAAAGCGATACACGCTATCAATGTCTCACATGCGACGTTGGTCTGTGTATTACTGATTATTTCAAAGAATATCATATTTTACAAAAAGATTTAACGTTATATTCGTCAAATTCTGTTAAACCAGATCAGAAAAAAAGTTACAAAAAATTTTGAAAGAACAGGGTTTTCCTTCTTATGCCGGTAACCAAAGAGTTAAAAGACCGGGAACCTTTTCTTGACAATTCGGCCCAATTAGAAGCTGAAGTTACATCCATGTGAAACTTTTAGCATACGCTCAACACAATAATAGTAATCATTCCTGAAATTTTTAGCTGAATTGGTTAAACTTTTCCTTGATTTCGCAACTTCTCAATTTTGGCATTTTTTAGAAGAGCCAGAGACTACAATATCAAGATAGTATCTCAGTTATTTAATATACCATTCGGTACAGCATTAAATTTAGAGTAAAGTCGTATGAAAGTCACAAATGATAGATCAACATTTCTTTAAAAAAAGACACATCTTGATGCAAAGGTCATATTTACTCTACTACAAAATCTCCTGGACCTTTTGTTCTCTTGAATTTGATTCAGATCCAATGCCATTTTTCTAGGAACATCAGCAATTAATAAGTGCTACAATATTACAAACACAATAGGATGAAAAACTCTGTCCTCATCTCATCATAAAGAACACAGTCCATAAAATTTAGAAAAAAATACTAAACCACGAAAATTGTTGCTCGGCCTCGCCCAATAAAGACTTAATTTCTTTTCGTACAAGAAAATAGAAAAGATCTAACTTAATTTCATTTGTTTTCAACTGAAAAATACTTTTTAAGTGACACTAATTGAATACAATATAAGTCTAATTTTTGAAATTCTAAAGATAAATTTTAATTGTGTCATGTGTTTCTTAATCAATTTTCGAACAACAATGTCAATTGGAAAGCTTATGCTGAGGGAACATAAAAGGCAAAAATCAGTTAAAACCAATCTTTAAAGCTAAAAACCACTAGCACATTTAGTACTGAACAACACTATTTAAAAATGTCATCGTAATGTAGCAGTTTGTTCAAAACATATGACCACAAACTATATATGTTGTTCAACGTCTGAAGACTATATTAGAAGAAAAGCAAAACTTAGTTTTTCGAAAATTTTCTCCTTTTTTCGATAAAATATAGGAAAAATAGGAGTTTTTATTGAAAGATAGGACAAAAATAGGACTTTTTCAAAAATACAGGAATTATAGGAAATAGAGGTCGAATCGCAGCCCAGAGAAAGTTCCTCTAGAGGAGCTTTCAAAATCACGAATACTACACACTTCCCAATTTTTCTTAAAAGCCGATGATAGGGGGGAGCGATGGATATCTTCGCGAAGGTTTCCTACTCTTCCTCAGAGGTTTCAACAATTTCGGAAAAAGTTCCCGTGACTGACCGTCACCAAGCTCCAGTCACGATCACGATCTTTGAAAAAAGTCACACACGGTCAAGACCGTGACTCACTGGTAGTCACGTCGGGCACTAGTGGACATACACACATGAATCATCCAATCAATGTACAAATCGATATCCATCGATGTACTTTATGATGAGACTAACTTTTATGAGCTAAAATTTTCCACAAAATTAGTGCATCTTAAATACTTATCGACTGCAGAAAAAAAACTTTCTTACCCATCAAAACTAAAACGCTCATGCGGCGACGTATATTTAAGTGTGCTACGATTAGCAAAACAATCGTATGTTGTATGTCAAACAAAACGACATATGTGACAATGACCATCACAGAAAGAAAAGATAGAAGAACAATTGATCATGAATTTGCAGAAGATTATTCGTATATACTCTATTTGTAGCAAACTGTCTCTTTTACATATAACTTTCATTTTGTTAATTTCACAGAGAAATGCCTAAGAAAACACGAAAATTCGTGGTGTGTAAAAAGATCGAAGCTATTTGGAAAAAAAAGTTGCATTGTAATGAACTCATTTGAAAAGGTTATCACTTAATTATTTTTCAACAGATGATCGCTTATCGGTGTTTGGGAAGTACACAGGAAGCTGTCATTGTTGCATGTATGGCAGTAGAAATTTATAATTTCTTCTGTATACTTTTATGTAAATGATCTTCGACAAATTGCCAGAATAGAAATGATTTTAATGTAAATTTTTCTAGTAGTATTCTGTTCAACCTTTAGCTTGATTTTAGAATTCACAAACATTTTACTTGAATCGAATTCTAATCCATGATACTGATTTGAATGACAAACATAATAGAAATAGATGTGAACTGAGTGTAACCAGTCTTTCAGCAATAATTAGAAGATAAACCAATATTACGAAATACTAATTCTTGAGTCTCAGTGATTTTACTTCAGAATTTATCAGCGAATTTTTGCCTGTTGTCTTAATTAGAACAATACATTAGATCAAGAAAATATTGGTTGTGGATTTTCATATTTGTATCAATCATCTTCAATATGTATGGAACATAACTATTTGAAAAACTACGTAGAGAACGTCCATCAGAGAAAATAAAATTACCATGCCAGTTACTTCAATTAAGTTTGAATATAGTTTTCTTTTTCTTCTACCTAAGTAAACAGGAAGGCGTTCGAAAAAATGTGGATGATTATAATAAATCTTTCTTAAGATAATCATGGGAAAGACAAAGGAAAGTATGACATCAATTTATTTCAGAGTGCTTTTGTATAATAAACGGTTTCATATAATCATTTCATATAAAAATGATTTCTCTTATTTTATTTTATCCATAATTTTAATAAATTGTTTTCTTATAGTAAGAAATATAAACGATTATTAAAGAAAAGCATTGAAATTTTCGTTAAAAAAAGCAAAAATTTCTTACTTAGTATTTAACATTAGATGAACGATTTCTGTTTCAACTTTTAGGAACTGAAATTAGTACCATTTTGCGTAAGTTTTACTAATCAGAACTAGAATCAAAACTGTGGTACTAATGGCAGATAATTTTTGAAATCGCTGGACTCTAATCAAAAGCCTTCTCTCATAATACTATTTCTTTTTCGAATGCTATTTCTTCCTCAAGAATTTTCTTTCAATCAGCGACATTAACACCTCAGAAAATAAAATTAATTAGAACTAAAAGTCGACAAGGCATGACACAAGAAAGTGCTGCGAACGTTAAGGATATATTATTAATATTCTTTTCTCATCTTTATATATTCTTTCTTTTTAGAACATCACACTTTTTTCATTTTTTTGGATATTCAAAAATAAATGTTCGTTCTTTTCTTTGTTTATATAATTTTTTTTTTGTATAATTCTTTTGATTTTAATAAATAAATTGATAAATAAAATTTAAAAAAAATTCATGCATTACAATCAAATAACAGTTCAGCATGTAACTCTATTCTATAGAAAGTTGAAAAACTGCCTTGCATGTAAACTGTTATGCTGATGATGGAAACTTTTTTGAAATAATCCATACCGCTCATTATTGAGACAACGCCATTATATAATTTGATACCATAATGATACCTCGATCATGACGCTCAAGAATTGTAATGTGGCGTTCACCTTTCGTGTAAGACTCACTTTTAAAAAAAATAAAAATGTAATTTTAAAGAGAACTTGTCATGAGTAATTTCTGTGACAAAATTATCTCTTGATCCTCTCACTCACAAATATGTCACTACTAGTGATACATTTCATCATTGGTTGTTCTTTCTCGCTTGCTTTTTTGCCTAAGACCACGTACTAATACAATATTACTCTAGTTTCTATGCACCGATAGTTTTTATCAAGTTTATTTATATTTTATATTATTAAAATCAGATATATCAGATGAAGAATTAATAAGAAATTAAATAATTTTAATCATATCATACATGTTAAATATTCTGAAAAGAAATGTTTATATATTCCTAATATCATAATTTCAACAAATAAATTTTTTTATGAATATAGATGTACAATATTACTTTATGAATATAATTTAGAAGATTATGTTTATATTGGATATAATAATAATTAAAATTAAAACAATATTTAATTGATATTATTTTATGTTCAAATGTAATTGATGAAAAATTAAAAAAATTTTTGTTGAAAAACAATTCCTATGAAAATTTTTTTTCAAATATTTTATTATTAATTTATAAAATATTTCAAAATGATTTATCAATAATTTTTATTGCAAAAATATTCAATCAACAATAATTTCATATGTACCATTAGAAAATTGAATTAATATGAAACATGAATAATTTATTTATTGTTTAAAAGGATTAGGTAAATTTGAAAATAATTTTTCATATAAATTTTTTATTAAAATTATTTGTTAATAAACAATTCAATCATAAAGAATCGTTTGATCAAAAAAAAAAAAAATCTTATTAATGATTTCGATTCGAAATTTGATTCATGAAAAATAAGTGTAGATGTAACTATTCTCTTTAGACAATTATACATTCACATCTTCAAATAGTATTCAAATGTAAAAATTAATATAAACTAAAAACATTTCGTTTTCAATGATTAATATTAAATGAATATCTTATAGATGTTTTTTTTTTTGATAAATATATAAAATTTAAATATTCGTTTTTTCAGATAAAATATGTTTTTGAACAAGAAATTCTATTTGTTATATCGATATAAATCTTTACTGATTTCCTATGCAAAAAGAAATAAAATGTATTCAATATCATCATCATCATCATCAAATAAATTAAATTCAACAATGAAGATACTTATTGATTCAAAGCAATATAAAAAAGCTTTGGATCTTTTTAATAAACAATCTCAAATATCAACAAATTTCACAATAAATATGGCAATAAAAGCTTGTACTAAACTACGTGATTATCAAACAGGATTTAAAATTCTAGAAGAATTTTCATCAAAATCACGCAATGATCCTTATATTCAAACATCATCAATACATTTTTACAGTGAGTCATTCATTTATCTATGAAAATTATCAAAACATTGATATCGATATCGCTCTATCATATAAACAAAATATCTTTTACGCATGAAAAACAAAATCAATCGAAGATTTTCATATATGAAGATTTTGTCTTTCAAATCTGAGAAAATAATTTCTTTAGTGACCTTTATTAGTCTTTCGTCTCGTTTTAGTATTTTGTTTTGTCGAAGGATTTGTTTATTTATATTGGAATTATAAACGAATAAATATTTTTTTTTTTTTGTCTAAACTTTTTATAATCTGAAAAATACTTCGAGTCTATTGTCAAGAAAGTAGTTTAATACGTCAAAACAAAGATTTTTGAAGACAATATTTGAACGAACAATAATGTAGAAGAATGAAAGAGAAAATGAAAATAGAAAAGTTTTACTTTTCTATAGACAATCATGTAATTGATCGAGAGTTGAAGTACAACCATAGAAAACTTTCAAATCAGGTCGAGATTAGTTTTGTCAATATTGTATTTAAAATTTCAGGTCTGTTAAACGTGTAATCGATGATTGATGCAGTTTCTAATAATTACTGATTTGAGAAGAGAATATTTGAACAACATTTTTTACTTTGAAAAGAAAACTTCTCGAGATAAATTCATTCAGACTTTTTCTTATACTTAATTCATTCAATTGAATTAAATTTGAAATTAGCTTAAAAACAAAAAAAAATTACCTCAATTAATTTGGTTTTTTTTTAGCAAAGAGCCGTAAGCAAATATGAGTGAATAGAAATGTAAAATGAAATCTATGCCACTTTCATCCGACATTTTTAAGACGTTAGTAATTAGGAATAAAAGTATTACGAGATTTAGAAGACTCGAGAGCAATCCCCAATTTTTCTTAACATTTGTATGATTCGAATACATTTTTTAATGTTTGAAATAACGAAACTTTTCTCTGTGCTCGCTGATCAACGATTAAACAATAAATATGAAGGATTTTAGGACTTGATTTTCCATAACTGACACGATACGGTGAGTTGATTAAATTTTCGTTTATAGTTAATCTAATTTCGATGAAAGCTTTCCGAACTAGTATAATTTTCTAGTATAGTCGAACGAGAGAAGCAATCCAGGTGCTAAAAAGCTTTTCAGCTTAAATTTTACTCACAGACTAGGGGCGGCGCGATCAGGGGTGGGGTGGAGGAAGGTACCCTCTGCTTTGAGAATTCTGGCTTAGATTTTCTCCTAATTTAGAGAGATTATTAAACAGTTTTCTCCGATTTTGGAAAAATATAATCGGACAAATTTTATAAACTTCGAGAAAAATTTTCGCTTACTTTCTCCGGTCTTTGGATACCTCAGCCCTGTTCTGACCTCTTCGCACCGCCTCTGCCACGGGCAGTGGATATATAGACTAGAAAAAACTCCAGAAGCTTATGGTCTCAAATTGAGACTTGGCTGAGATATCGACTTTCTACTACACTCTTTTTCTAGGATTCGACTTTTTTAGTAAAATCAAAGTTTCGAGTATTGACCTGAAATTTTACATTCATTAAGGTCTCAATCAAACCAGCTTACCTACGAAGTTTCAGAATTTCTTAATGAACTATCTACGAGATATAGGTTTTCGAAAAATACTCGTATATAATACAATATCTACAAAAAATATTTTTAAACTAACGTATTGGTACCTCAAAGACAATTCATTAAGAAATTCTGAAACTTCGTAGGTAAGTTGGTTTGATTGAGACCTTAATGAATGCATAATTTCAGGTCAATACTCGAAACTTTGATTTTACTGAAAAAGTCGAATCCTGTAAGAGTGTAGTAGAAAGTCAATATCTCAGCCAAATCACACCTTTGGCCCAGATGCTTCTAAGTTTTTCTAGTCTATACATCCTCTGTCTGTAGGTAAAATTTGAACTGAGAAGTTTTTTAGCATCTGAAGACGTTACCTTGTAAGTTATGCCACTATGATTGATCAACGCATTATTTATATGGCATAGAAATTCTTGAAATGAAGTCTATTTTTAACTGTTCGCCATCGCTTAAATCAACATTGATATGAAATATTTATTAATCATTTGATATTATTTGTTTTTCTTAGTGCAATTTCATAAAATTGATCATGCTCATAATTTATTTTTGAAAGCTATTAACAAATCAGATGCATTGTATGCAGTTATGTTTCAAGGTTAGTATTTTATTTTTCATCTATTAATGATAAAATATGTATTAATAATCAGGTCTAATTACTAATAAAGTACCAGAGAAAGTATTGGATTTATTTAATCATATGAAAATTCAACCTGGTCGTTTTACAATCACTGCTTTATTTAATGCATGTGCACAACTTTCAAATGATAGAGCAAAAACTATTGGCAAAAAGATTCTTCAACAGCTAATGAACAATAATCATTCTGATAATATTCTATTAAATTCAGCGATATTTATGTTGATGAAGTTTGGTGATGTTAAATATGCTGAAGATATTTTTAATTTGATAGAAAAAAAAAGATATCTATAGTTTTGGTGCAATGATAAAAGGTAGTTTATTATTTTGCTGCTCTTTTTGTTTTTGTATTTCATTAAATCGGTTTTAGGATATCAAGAAAATCAAGAGTATGAAAAAGCCTTAGATTTATATGAAAAGATGAATTTCAAAGGAAATAAAGTCATACATACGATTGTGTTTAATACTTGTACTCAACTTTCAAATGATCGATCAAGAGTTGTTGGAAAAAAACTTCTTAAAACGATACTCAATAATGGTCAACATGACAATCTTGTACTTAATTCAGCAATACGAATGTTAACAAGATTTGATGATGTTAAAGAAGCTGAACGTATTTTTTTTTTGATCAAAGAAAAAGATATCTATAGTTTTAATGCAATGATAAAAGGTAATTTATTATTCAATTCAGTTTCTTTTTTATTTTATTCAATTGAATTTAGGATATGAGAAAAATGAAGAATATGAAAAAGCTTTAGATTTATATGAACAGATGAGTTTTAAACCAAACAATGTAACTTACACAATTGTATTTAATATATGTACTCAACTTGCAAATGATCGATCGAAAAAAATAGGAAAAAATCTTTTTGAATTAATTCTTACTCATGATCATCAATATGATGATTTTCTATTAACTTCAGCTACAAACATGTTAATGAAATTTGGAGATGTTAAGAATGCTGAACGTATTTTTCGATTAATTCGAGATAAAAATATTATCACTTATACTATAATGATAAATGGATACAAAATAAATCAAGAACCATTGAAATGTTTGCAGATTTTCAATGAAATCGAACTGAATGATTTGATGTTCAACGAGAGAATTTTCACTGTAGCTATTGGTGCGGGATCCCGAAAGATGCGCACGGCGAAACTTGCGCACGGAGACTCTGAGGGCTCTGGCTGAGGCTGTGAAGTGCGGATGATGGTGCGGATGTAAGTGAGGGTGAGGGCGAAGATGATGGTGAAGGCAGTGAACTTGAAACGCTTCGTTCTGCTTTGAAACCCTCATTTTCCGTTCCGTGCGCAACTTTCGTCGTGCGCATCATTCGTAGACCCTATTGGTGCATGTGCACAAATTGGATTTGTTGAAAAATGTAAATCTATTGTTGATCGAATTCCCATACATATACAAAACCAACAAGCTATACAGAATGCATTGATCAACATGTGGGTAAGAACATTTTTTTTTTGGAACAACGATGTTTTTCAACTAAGCAACCGTTTTAATTTTTCAGTATTTCAATTGAAAAAATATACTTCTATAGATACACAACTCGAGAAGTTCTCATAAGTTTTGAATTTCAACTGTTCAATTCTTAAAATTTATGATTTGAATATTTTAGTTTTCAATTGTTAATCTCTACGAGATTCTAGAGTGTTCTCCAAAAGTTTGACCAACAATTAGAGTTGTTGAAATGCTGTATGATAAGAAAATCTTCGAGAAGTCTTTAAGGATTCGACAAGAATTTACTATTCTTTCTGTGTGAATCTCAAAATGATTTCTATTAGGATCTAAGGAATTTTGTTTTTATTAGTGATTCGTTAAATATTCTATAGATTGAAAAACATTTCTGAAGATCCTTTGGGATCTGATAAAAGATTCCTGAAGGATCGAATAGAGATCTCTAAAGAAATTACTACATGAAACTCTGGATATCAATCAAAAATCAGTATTGATGTTACAAAAAACTTAGAAACTTCAGTTGGAGATCGGTTATCTTGTTGCAGAGAACGTTCTAAGGAAGTGTCTTAACAATCTGCATTTAACGTTCGGAACTAAATTCAGACTACTCAGCTGTTGATATTCATGTACGCGAAATGTGTGCACAGCCTATCTATAAAATAAACGAAGCATATTTATGCACGCGGATACAAATATTCTTAATGCTAGTGGATGAAAGTACTTCACAAGACCTATACACAGGAAAAGATACATGAACAAAGTATAGCAAGTCGGGTAAATCTGACAGAACTGAAAGTTAATGAGAAATTTTAAGTTCTATAGTGAGTTAACTGTTTCTACGTACTTAAATCAAGAAAAGTAGTCTCGCCGACGTCTATCTAAAACATTTATCATCTTTTCTTTTTTTTATGGTGAATTGAAAAAAATGTAAAATTTAGAAAATAAGAACAAAAACTGAACTTCTACTTTGTTTTTGAACTTGAAAAAAATATTTGAAATAAACATTAGATGGTTTATGTTAATCATGAATTTACAACGATGTAATGATATCGAAGAATAAAAGACGAAAAAAAAAAATTTCAACATTGCTTGTAGTTTAACATTCGATATAAAAAGAAAACTTCTCTACATTGAAAAAAATATTTTAAAATTCAAAGGCTTATCGAAATGTTTCTTAATAAAGAGCAAAACTCTTTATATTTTTGAGAGAAAACTATTTTAATAATATATCTCATATGTATGGATTGAAATCATCAAATTTATTTTATTTTCTTTAAACACAGGGCAAAGCTGGTTCAATCGATAAAGCACAAAATGTTTTCAAATCGATTACTGATTACAATATAATAATATATAGTTCAATGAGTGAGTGTAATTATGTTTCTTGAAATTTATTTCAATGATGTTTTTATTTTCTTCTTTGGTAGTTAATGCTTATGGACTTAATGGGATGGGTTATGAAGCTGTTGAATTATATAAAAGAATTCCAAATAATGAACAAGATGAAATTTCACATATATGTGTTTTAAATGCTTGTTCTCATTCTGGTCTTCTTGATGAAGCTCATATTATCTTCAATCAAATTCATATTAAAACAGAAAAAATTATAACAACTATGGTTTGTTAGTTTTCTGAATAAATTATTACTATTTTCTTTAATTATTTAGATTGATTGTTTGAGTCGTTTGTTTTTATTTGATGAAGCACAAAGTTTGATTGATAATTATGGAAAAATAAATCCACCAAGTCTTATTATGTATAGTAAGTATCTATCAGGCGATAACAATTGATCGTAATAAGTTCAAAAAAAAAATTTTGTCTCATATATTTCTGTACGAATGAATAATAAAATCTTGAATATTTCATTGAACAATCCACAATTGAAATTACTACAAACTTCGAACAATGTAAACTTACAAAATACAAGCTAAACCTTTTAAGAAGTCGGATAATATAGGTTATTGTATCTACCCTATGTTATAGCAGTATTCGTTTCAATGTTTTTTTTTCTCATACGAATAAATATATGATTTTGTAAACAGAATTCAATTTTGAATACTTCTTCCAAATATCTGTTAATTGTGGACATTTATTCAAATTTTTCTATAGATACACTTGTTTATTTATTTGTTTAACAGAATTTTTTGAGGACGGCGATATTTTCTCTGTTGCTAAGTTGTTTTGAAAATAAATATCTGATAAATATATCGTCCATATACAGAATAAGTTCATTTGATAACATTCAATTTCATATCTTATAAAAACATTGACTTTCTGATGTTTTATATTAAGTTTATATAGAATTTAATGATACATTATTCAAATGAAATTTCAAGATGTTATGATTTATCTTTGTTTAAATATTTGTAACGATTCAATGTTATTCGGTGGACCTACTTCATTTTGAAGAATTATTTCGTTTGTTGTTTATTTCAGTGGCTATGCTATCCGGTACACGTAATCATCGTAATAGTCAATTAGCTGAAAAAATATATGATCGTATGAAATCTTTATTTCCTGATGAAAAACAATCTCTTTTACCCAGTGCATTCCTTCTCTCAAATATATATTCTTCATTTGGTGAATATGAACGAGCAATGGATATTCGATCTAAACAAGAAAATGAATTAGGTTTAAACATCAAAGTTGGAGTAACATGGACAATGGTTAATGATGAATTAGTGGTAAAATATTTTATTTTAAAATAATATTAAAAAAAAATGAAAACCAATTTTTATTTGTTTAGGAATTTAAAGCTCATGATATTTCTCATCCACGATCAGAAGAGATCTATGCTCAACTTGATCGTTTAGCATTATTATTATTTAAACATGGTCTTACGTTTGATGCAAGTTGGATAACTCGTAAAATTAATATAAATGAAAGTTTTCAATCAGTTTTATGTGGTCATAGTGAAAAATTAGCCATTGCTTTTAATTTAATTCAACGACCTATACCATCAATCATTCAAATTACAAAAAATCTTCGTATCTGTGGTGATTGTCGTAAGTTTATTTTGTACTTTTCGATAATCGCTGGATTAATTTTATTTTCAGATCAAGTCACAAAATTAATTGCAAAAATACAACAATGTCATATTATTGTTCGTGATGCTAATCGTATTCATCACTTTTATCCAAATGGAAAATGCTCTTGTCAAGATCATTTTTAAGTTATTATAACTTTTTATGGACAATCAACGTATTAATTGTCATATTCATTTTTCATCGGTAAAAAAAAAACATAAAGTTTCAAAATATTTTTGTTTTTATCTTCTATTTAATATAATTTTAGATGAATCATTTTTGTGTACTCAAAAAGTGAGTACACTCTAGAATCGGTCAGTGTGTCCGGCCGGCCGTCCGTTTACACGATAACTTTTGAAAAGAGAGTCAGATCGCGATGAAATTTTCTACACAGTTCAGTCTTGACAATATCTCGGTCGAGTTCGAAGATGAGAAGGGTCCGTCAAGAAATGGCTGAGTTATCGAAAAAATTGTGATTTTTGACCAGACCATCCCTGAGGGGGAGTACGGGGATTTTTCGAAAAAAACTTTTTTGCTCATAATTATTCACAAAATACATAAATCGACTCAGTTTTTAACGCTGGTTCTGAATCTGATATTAGTTTTGAACCGAATCATAGTTTTGTGTACTCAAAAAGTGAGTCCACTATAGAATAGTCAGTGTGTCCGTCCGTCTGGTTGGCTGTTTACATGATAACTTTTGACAGCAGGGTCAGATTGCGATGAAACTTTCTACACGCCTTAGTCTTGGCAATATCTCGGTCGAGTTCGAAGATGAGAAGAACCGGCCGAGCCGTTCCTGAGTTATTGCAAAAATATCCATTTTTCCCTATAGCTTTCTGTGGAAAAAAGGACCCATCGCGACTTTCGTAAGACTTTTCCTATCATAGTCAATTAAAACCCCAACTATTATATACCATTCGATAGAGAATTTCAAGAACTACAAAATGATATATAAAACATAAAGAAACAAGAAGGTTGACTTACCAATGACAAGGATAATTAAAGAGAACTAGGTTATATTTTGGTCTACGATCTAATTGATCCACAAATAGAGCTTTATCTTCCGGTCACACTGATGATACTTCGAGGTTTTCAGATATGGAGAACTCGAATGTGTACTGCACTTCCATCGAAATACTATTAGTTGTGCAGTGACCAATAGAAATGAAGTTATAGGAAAAACGACTTTCTTAGGGTAAATCAAGGGAAAGAGTTCAAACTTGAGCTGTATTCGGTCCCATGTCCTATTGGTTTGGCAACGCGCAATAGAAATCAACATTATAAATGGTAGATTTCACAGTATAATTTTGATATTCAGACAGTCTAGGATGATTGATTTGTATGATTCACTTTTTGAAGTACACATAACTCTCGGATTTAAATCCGAAGTTTCCGCATTTATTTATTTCTTCGTTTAAATTCATCCATAATTCGCTTATGTTATCGTTCAACATCAAAAAAATTATGGTTTAACAAATCGTGATCGAAAACGTTTTTATAAAAAAGTATCTGTTGTTGAATCATCACAAATATCAACAAAATATGAAATTTTACTTGATCAGCATCAATTAAAAACATCATTAGGTAATATAATAACAATTGAAAATGAATTTCTTACATTAGCAGCACTTGCACAAGAATGGAATCAACAATATAAAAAAATTGATTTATCATCAATGCATTTATATTCTTTAATAAATACATTTATTGATAATCCATTAAAATTTACAAAAAATCAACTTATAGAAAAATTAATGTATTTTCTTGATTGAGATACATTACTTTATCGTTCAGATCAACCAGAAGAATTTCAACAATTACAAATTGAATGTTAGGATTCAACATATTATTATATATTAATAAAGAATTTCATACAAATTTTCAATCAACATATGATCTTAATATAAAAGATTTTATAAATAAAAATGATCGATATATAATTGAAAAATATTTCTTAAATTTTGATCAATCATCATTAAATATAATATTATTTATTGTTGAACAATTAAAATCTATATTATTAACTATTTGTTTATTAAAACAATATCGTTCAATAGAAAATATTGCTACATTATCACGACTTGAAACAGAATTTCAAATATCACGTTGGAATAATGTTGAATATTATCATGATTATGAAATGATGGATATATGTTCAAAAATATCAGCTGCTTATTTAATTTTCTATTGTTTAAATAATAATATAACAAGAACAATTCTAACGAATGAAACAAACTAATATAAAAATATTTCTATTTGTTTTATTCAAAATTGGTTATGATAACAAACAAAAATCCTTTGACCATTTTTTTTTGTTATTTTAGATGAATTATTTTTTTATTATGATGGAAAATACAAAAATATTTTTTTAAATATTAAAGGTAAATAAGTTTCTATAATTTTCTTAGAAATTATGAATTAAATCAAAAGGTATATTTATTATAAATGAAATCTATATAATAATGTTATTTTCTATTTGTCATAAGAGGATATTAATAGCTACAAATTGTTTGCTAAGTAAAACTATTAAAATGCTAAGTTGATATTTGCTAAGTAAAATTTCTATGTGCTCAATAAAAATAATTGAATGCTAAGTAAAAATATTGAACGCTCAGTTAATTAAAAGTTTCTCAGTAAAAAAATATTTGCTAAGTTTGATAGATAATCGCTAAGTAAAAATTTTTATTACTGAGTAATTTCCAGTAAATGTAAAGTACGATTATCGGAGATAAGAAAATTTTTTTATAGTACTATAATGTATATATTGTTTTTTCTTGCTTTCCTTCTACCATCATTCGACTGGTATTGATATATATATATATCAACATTCAATTTCGAATTCACTCCAATCTCGGATGTTCACATTGAATTAGTCCATTGTTGAATTGAGAAATTTTTTTTATTTATTAAAACCTTCGTCACTCTCAAGATATATGTTGGATTCAAAATTCTCGTTGATGAACTGTGATGGAGCAATGGTACTTCATATATTAAAATTATCAATGCAGAACCTACGTTTGAATTTGAACTCCAATATATATGATTTTCCTAAAAAACTGTTCTTCTATAGAGATTTACGTAGAGATTCACGACTGTTACTTAATTTTGTATATTGACTATTGTATTTTCTAGAGTATCATTGCTGCAAGGCCATTTGTCAACAAGAATTTCGATTTAACATCTCTCTTGAGAGTAGCTGAAGTTTTAATCAAAACAAATTCCTCAATCCGACGTTGAACCAGCCTAAAGGGAGCACCTGAGATTGACCTAGGCGGATCTAATATTGATTTGAATCTAATACTGGATGCTGACACACATATATGTTACTTATAGATTTTTTTCGTTCTGATGTAGGTGCCTGTTTTCTTAGAAAATGCTCTAGTACAATCCTATTTGTTTTTCTCTTGCTAGTTCTTTTACATAAGATTTGTATTGCTTTCTCGAGACTTCTGTTCTATCTGGCACTTTTTGGTACACTCTTTCCCTCGTTTTCTTATATACTTCTGCTGATCTGTCATTGAAAGTTTACATTGAATTAAAAAGCTAAACTATAGCAATGCGTCGAAATAAAAAAAAAAGCCGACTTTGCGATTATCCGAGCTTCTTCAAAGAATATATTTGTAAAAATATTTTAGGCACACTATTAGGTTGAAGTTTTGTAGAACATCTCTATCAGCAAAGGATATCCTTTGGATAAAAAGAGAAAACAAGAACGACTACGAAAAACAATAAAAGCTCTATTAATACAATAACTGTGCAATTAACGTTTTTTACTTAGATATTCATGTCATTTTATTTAACAAAAATTATATATTTACTTAGCGATTTACAATATTTTACTAAGAAAATCAAACTGTTTTACTTAGAATTTTTTTCAATAAATTACCTAGCAAAAATTTAATTTTTTTACTTAGCTTTTATTTAAAATTACTTAGCACTTAAATAGTAACCGATATTAATCAATATATTTATACTATCAAGAATGTTAAACAAATAGAATTGAGAATATTAGATATAAGAAAGATGCTTTTCAATCTGTTCAATATGAGAACAAAACTGAAAATAAATCAATTGATCTTTTTCATACTTAATTGTGTCTTGAATAAGAAGTCGTTCAATGACGAAATTAACTTTAGGATAACAGTAAGATATTTCACTAAATTCAGCATTAGAACTACATATCTTTTTGATTGGCATCGAAAGCTAAAAAAAAAGATTAATCTAACACGGAAACCTCGTCAGTTGATACTTTCGGTTTGAATTTATTAGTAAGATTTATAGTTTAGATTAAAACTTTAAAAGAGCCTGTGTTCGTAAATAATAATAAGAAGTTTTAGTTCAAACGAATGAGTTCTTCCTAAGATATCAGATGCCTAAAAATGAATTGCTGTATGTACAAATATATAGATGATAAAAACAATGAATCAGTACGCTTGATTAATATCATATCAATGAAGGCTTAAATGAAAATATGTTGCATTTGATCTTATTCCAACAAGACTCAACTAGATGAAATCATTTTTTGAACATTGTGACAACATCGACATATCTATCCTATCTCCTGTTTTGTGTCTGTAAAACATATGATTGATGATGTGAGAAAGTCAAATGAAGTATTATTTCATCCGAGCTATTATTTCTTTCATCAAAAATCGTTACATCTAGCAATCTTTGCTAACGAATTCTCGCAGTTTTCTGTTCGTATTCGATCATTGCAATGTTGAGTCAAAATATCTTTTTCTATTTTTAACAACCACAACTCAAACAATAAAATGTCAAACTTGTATATGAAACTACAACGGCTGACGTGACATTGTTATGTCAATTAGCTATTCTTGATTGAATAGGCAACGGTGACCTTCTTTGCATTCGCATTGCTAAATCAATCGAGGTATATAAATATATGAGTTAATTAATGCGTAAGAAGAATATCTTGAACGTGTTTATTTTCTATTGTTTTGTGATTTATCTCATTAATTTCACACTTTATATTTATTGCGTTTTTACAATACTCCTACCATTTGCACTACAAAACTACTGATCAATTCTATTATCATCAATCTCTGTCATGATCTAAATTGATGACAGGTTTAATAAACGATCTGTCAGCCAATCAACAAGGCTACAAATTATAAGCGCAGTCGTTCGTTCCCTTCTCGATCTTGTACTGACTGTCATGTCAAACTGTTACTTATTTCTTTACTTGTCAATTTTTTTTAGGGGGCGTCAATTTATTCCTTCAATATGAAATGTCTGTTCTATACAATTTTTCTGACATGTATCAATCCTACTAAGATGTTGACTGCTGTTACCGACGATTTTTTTACGAAATGTTATTGCCTTATATTTTTGAATCTTGTCGTATACATAAAACATATGACTAATATTGTTTTGGTCTTCTCATGAATTCTTTTTTTATGTGTATTATTTTGACAAATTCATTGCTCATGATGTAAACTGTCATGACATATTCCTATGTACTCGCTTTCAGATGCCGTCAGAGATTTCGATAGGGGCAATGTAACAACACCGATATATCCATCCTGTCTCATAATTATCTTTCCTATTATCCCTATCTTTCTCCCTCTCTCTCTCTCTTCTAGTTGTGTATATATAAACGTATGTTCTATGTGTAAACGATGCGATTAATGATATGAGGGAGTCAAGTAAAGTGTAATTCCATCCACACTATTATTTCTTATGTCAAAAATCATCACACACAAATATATATATATATATATATAGAAGATAAATCTTTATTAGGATATGCTGAAATATAATGAAGGTTTCTTTTTGTTATTATATTTTCAAAATAGAACAATCAAAAAACATTCGTCTGTAAACATTAGAAAATGTTTCTAACTGAATTCTTTTATAGAATACTTTATTTTTTCAGTTATTGACAATTAATGAACATTTTAATTAAATATCAAATTATTTGAATAATTCAAAAAGTAAGTTTGAAAATCTGTTAAAAAAAATAAAAATCATTAGTAGACTCAATCTATTTTTCGTTTTTATTGTTTCATATTTTAGTTATCAAACACCAAATTTCAATAATCAAATATGAATATTCTAAATTTTCTATTAACTAAAATAAAATAAAACATTAAAATTAAAATAATTATATTTTTTGTTTTTTTTTTTTTTTTCGTTTGTTTTTACTTATTACATTTTTAAGATACATCAAAAATAAAAGCAAAAATTAATTATGTTACATGTATCATCAATGGTAGCTTATGGATTTTTATCATTTATATTGGCATTTTTTAACAAAGCACTTTTTGAACTAGCTAATTTTCGTAATACTTTATGTGTAATTTTTTCTCAACTTAGTTTTATACTTATATCATTTCATATATTGGCTTATTTTAATTGTATAACACTACCTATTATGACAAAAGATGACACATATACATTAATTATTCCATCGATTTTTTATTGTTTAAATACAGTATTATCTTTACAAGCACTTATGAAACTTAATGTAGCTGTTTATGTTGTAATTAAAGTAAGTTTTAAAAAAAATTACTAATTTAATTTTGCAAATATAATTATTGCACAAGACATTGCTAAAAGTTTGTTAGCGTAGCCCCTTTGAGACTGAAATATGGAACTCACATATCTTCTTTGGTTTCATTATACTAATCACAAAATCTCCAATATTTAAATTCTCCAAAAGATAATAGTTCTTTTCTAATAATAATCGATTATCAGAAAACACTGTCGTTTTTATCTCTATATTTCGAACAGATATTTTTTTTTCTTTCTTTGGCGAAGTTGCTACGGTCTGTAATGGGGAGTGTCTGTAATGGGGACCCAATGAAAAATATTTCTAAAAATAACGGAAGAGAACGCATTCATAAAAATATAGAGACTTGCCTTTTACATGACGAATGTGTTCTACAGCTTAGCGAACGTTTTCACAAACAAAAAGAAAAGTTCTAAGTCTAAAGGAACTCATTCTTTACTGTTCCACACTAGTACGGAATGCTTTCTTCTCAGTTCAAAAATTGTTCTCTATCTGGATAGAAAGCGTTCTAAACCGTTCCATGAACCAATAGAAAGTGTCTCTGCCCTTTCTATTTCGAAACAGTTAAGATAGGATTCCATCGAAATGAGACCATTTTTTTAAACATTCTCTTGAAAAACACCTGAGAACGAAGTCTTTTGACTGATGAACGCTTTCATCTGAATTTAACATCATTTTTGATTCAAAAATGACAGCTCTGAAGTACGATACCCTGAGACTGGTGCCAAAAATGGTGGAACCTTCAATTAGTCATACTTTACAACTGGCAGTTCTGATTCCAAAAAAAAATTTTTTTTTTTAATAACAATTAGAGCACGTCATTGGATAGAGCTCGTCGAGTTGCACCAGACTCGATCTTTCAAAGAATTATGTCTGAACTTCTCTTCGAGAACTCTTATAGTGAATCTAAATTCAGGCAATAACGACTAAGAATGCGTTCCAAAAAAGGTTAGCTGTTTTTTGAGAAAAGAAAACGTTCCAATAAAGCTGGAAAAGCTAAGAACGCATTCTAAAAAACATAGAATGTGTTCTTAATGGTTCCATTTTGAAACGCTTTCTACTTTTGTTGGAACATCTTCTTTTCTTAAAAAAAGGGCTTTTAATTTTACGGGGGAGAGTCGCGAAACCTTAAACTTAAAACTGACTCTCACTATTTTCTTGGAAAATATATATGAGTTCCATAAAACGTTATTGTTTTTTTTCTATGTTATAGCGTTGTACACCAGCATTAACATTTATTTTATCTGCAATCGTATTAAAAAATCAAAATCTTACTATTAAAACAGGTTTATGTGTATTTATAATAACAATTGGTGCAGCAATAACATCTATTGGTGATGTATCCTATCATATGGAATCATATATAATCGGAAGTTTTAGTGTATTATTTCATTCACTTTATCTTCTTACAGTTCAACGTTATAGTGAACAACGAACATCAAATGATATTCTTTATATCAATAGTTTATTATCATTACCAATGATATTAATTATAATGATAATATTTACAGATGAATTATCACAAATAAAATCTTATGAAGGTTATAATACAACTAATTTTTGGTTATATTTTATATTATCAACATTTGGTGGAGGTCTACTTAATGGTGCAACTTTCTGGTGTACAATTAAAAATTCAGCATTAACAACAACGTAATTATTACAAGAAAAAAAAAATTTTTTTTTTAAATAAAATTATTATTTTATTTTAATAGTGTCGTTGGTGTTTTAAAAAGTATTCTTCAAGTATTTTTTGGTATGTTTGCATTTGATCGACTTCCAATAAATATTAAAACAATTATTGGTATTATATTATCACTTATTGGTGGTACTATGTTTAGTTATTTGGAATATACAAATAGACAAACAAAATTAAGATTATCTATACCTGAAAACAATCCGGAACAAACTGTATAGACAATTTTGAACGTATGAATGCATGACAGCAAATGCTAGAAAAACTTGTACATATTTAATAATTTATTATTTTTTTTTTTGTTGATGTTCTATCGGGTTCTTTAAAGGATTTTGTTTTTCAGATTTCAAGTGTATCCAGTTGATGCAGCTTATCTAAATCAAACAGCATATTTTTAGTGATATCGAAAACAATTCTTTTTAATCTAAAATATTGTGATATATTCTATATATGAATTTTCTTAGGTGAAATTTTCTTTTTTTTCGTTTTTTTTTTGCATTGGATCTGACGTAATCATATGAGTAAAAAAAATATATTTTATGTGTATTTTCTAGATGTTATTATGATGAATCGTTTTATTTTATATATCATTATTGGGTCTCTTTTAAATTGTACCTCTGTTATTCTTAGTAAATCATGTTCACGTGAATATAGTCGTATTGTTCGTGATTATTTTACACAAGTAAAATTTATATTAATAAATTTTTTCTTATGATTATTGTTTTTTTTTTTTTGTATGAAAATTTTAGGCAATTAGTTCAATCTATGAAAAAAATCATTTATCTATTCCTGTTGAATGTATTTTTTCATCAAAACGTGATATTTTTTATGATCAAGAATTAAATAAAGCTAAAATAAAAGATAATCAATGGTTATGTCAATATTGTAATAAATTATTTTATTCTGAATTTTATCTTGATATACATATGTCTAATCGACATAATGATACATTAATTCATGTAAGAACAAAAAAAAACAAAAAAACATTTTGTTTTTTTTTTTTTTTTGGTATCTTATAGTTTTTAATTAATTATTAGAAATTTTTTCTAGAATGATCAATCTGTATGTTTAGCTGACTATTGTTTAATATTTCGATGTGATGTTTTAAAACGACCAAAAAAATCTTTTCATTTATTTACACGAAATTCATATTTAACAAAAAGAAAATCAAAAAAAAATCTTAATGAACAACAACTTACTATTTTAAGAAGTCGATGTGCAGTGAGTAAAAGAAAAAAGAATTTTTTTTGTTGATTATTTATTTTTTGTTTATTTAATTTTAGTCTATTATTAATGAATGTGTTCCACATGATATTAAACATGATATTCGAGTTAAAATGCAACGTAAGTATTTATTCTTATATAAGAAAATATTTTTCTCATTGATTCAAAAAAAAACCAATCTAGATGTATAAAATCAAAAGAACTATCGATTTAATAAAGGGTATTTGTATTTTTTTTTTCTTTTGCTAATATTCAACTTTACAAAATTGCATATAAGTCTTCTTTACTAACATTTACACATTAAACGAGTTATGTTCACAAATATTTCCTAGAAAAAAGAAACATATATAAAACTAGTTATGATTATTTAAAAAAAAACTCACTACCCCCCTACGCTAACACGTAGAAACTCACTTGTGCTTCTCTCACACACACATACACACCTAACTTGTCTTGACTGATATACCCATAAATGTCTGTGTTCTTTTTTTTTGACATGAATACGTGCTTGTAAACGACAAATTGAAAGAATAGCTAACCGTTAACCTTAGTAATGATGCTGATTGAGCTAATGCGAGGTTATATCAATATTTGTACTGTAAAAATCGATCCAAAAAATATTTACAACATCTAGTTTGTCATCACTAACATTCAATTTGACATATGATTGAATCGATTTCTTAGGCTCTTTTATCTCTACATATGAAAAAACAAACAAAAATCTATGTATAACACATAACCAGTTTAGATTTATACTCAACAATATCGATAAAAAAAAATATGGATATTTATTAATGTGAAAAAACATAAAATTCAAATTACCTTTAGTTGTAAATTCTCTATCATAAATAGTTGAAAACGAATAAAAACACTCTAAACTCAGTCAAATTAAGCCCCCC
>CAJNOP010000270.1:234407-255982 GCA_905250075.1 Rotaria sp. Silwood1
CCCCCCCCCCCCCCCCCCCAAATAGATATGCCACGTAGGATGATTCGTTTAGGCTGAAATTTTCAGAAATGAATGATCGTAGTAAGAGACACTTCTAGTAAAAGTTTTCAACCGATATGTCAAACTAGACGAGATTTCTGGTTAGAGAGCTGCGGGTCCTTCCAGATCCGGTCTGCTTTAAGTTATGAATGGAAATATATAACAATAACAATTGAAGTCAACAAAATTGAAAAAGAAACAGTCAGAAATAATTCTACACTCATTTTACCTTTAAAGTCGCCAATAAAGAGCTAAAATTGTGTTCCCTTTTCTGTTCAAGGTCACATAGGGTGTCAAATATTGGTGAAAAAAGGATCGGGTCTAGACCCGGCCGGAGTCCGGGTTTAGACTCAGTCAGGTTCGGGTCTGAAAATTTAGTTTTTCTGGGGCCAGGGTCCGGGTCCGGGTCCAAAAAAACATGGACCCGCAGCTCTCTACTTCTGGTCTATTTATAGTCAATTTTTTAGCCTGCAAGAGAATCACTATAACTTCCTTATTACAAGAGATAGAGGGCTCAGAGTGATTTCAACTTAAAGTTAACTCCAGTACGCAATTTTTCATCGGGTAGAATTTTGAAATTCATTTTCATTCATTTTCTATAATCGTTTCAGTACACATGGAATCCAAATAAGCCAAAAAAAAATGCCACTGTATGACATCAAATAGTGCTTTTCTTATTGCAGAAATCAAATATAAAAAATCTGGCTAGACAAAATTTTACTCTCGCTTAGACCTTTAAAACAAAAAAAAATATTGGTATTATCTTGAATCGTGCGGGAATTATTTTCATTTTTCTAAATCAAAAACCATGTTTTTAAGAAAAATAATAAATAAGTTTAGAAATTGAGTTTTTCATTCAAATCTAAAAATAACGGGATATTGATAATCTTTTTGGGGAATTTTTGAAATCACGCAATAGATGACCTAAGCTAGCCGTATGGTTCGTACTATGTCATATAAAAATGTCTTGATAGAAGTAGCAAAATAGTGTTCTCAAAAATAGCCAAAATCTCTTCAAAAATCGAATAGATAGCTGGAAATCCCCTACGGAGGTCTATTAAAATTTGATCTTTTTTTTCAAAAGCCTATATATATTCTGAAAGAGAAAACTTCACTGCATCTTCTTCCTATGATAAAAACTCAACTTCCATCACATTACAAACAAATGGATTTTCTGAAGGGCCCTCCCCCCTCTTACATAGGTCCACAAGAAATTAAAGTTATTCTGGTCTAACTTTTTTTTTTTTTACAAAACTATGATAAACCTTTAATAGTTTTAGATCCTTTAGGGTGTGTGTGTGAGTGTAGATATTAATGTTCTCTTCCTTCACTCATACCTACACTCACACCCTAAAGGTATTAAAGGTACTCAAAGGGTTAAAGAGACTAAAAGTTTATCATAGTTTTGTAAAAAGTTAGACTAGGATAAATTTAATTTCTTGTGGAACCCTCAATACGAAAGACGATATTACAGATTGTTTGTCAGCAATTTGATTATACCATGCTTAAGAAAGCAATACAATCATATATTAATGAGTAGATTGAATATTTTTTATAGGTGTTAGCATAAATTATGCATCTCCATCTGACGAACGCGCAATATAAAAAGAAAATTATATTCTTAGACAATCTCAAAGATGTTTCATATTTATTAATGTCCTGATTTTTGATTGATAACTCGATATTAAAATATTTTTGTAAATTCTATTATAATAATTATATAATCCTATGAGGAATTCCCAAAACAAGGCTCAACCAATCATATGTTTTTCTTTTTTGAATGGAAAGAGTTCTTTCTTGTGAGTAAATGAATCGAGGAATTATACACCAATGAAATACTGAATGAATCAGTAAATTACGTATCTCACCTTTTTCTTTCTTTCTGTCAAAAAAAAGAAAAAAAATTATTCTTTTTTTATTATTTAGATGAAATGTATGCAGAAGTTTGTGCTTATTTAACAACCAATCGATACTTTCAATTACCAAATCATGATGTAAGATTTTTTATTTATTATAATACAAATAAGAGAAAATAAAATGTATACATTAAATTCATTTTTAGAAAACTATGATCAATTTTACATCTATTTTTTGTTTTATAATTTTTATTGTCATGTGTTTTATTGGTGTTGGAATTATAAGACGTTCGGATTGGAAGTATGTTTTATAAATTTTATGAAAAAACAAAAAAACAAAATTGTTTTTTTATTTAGATTTGGTGATAATGATGATGATGAACCTGAAAAACATTTATCCGATGAAACAATATCTACAGCAACTGCATTATTATCAAAAACACCTCGAAATAGTATTATTCATTCATCAAAACATTCAACATCTAATGTTCGTCATCGAGTTCATTTTGAATCTTTAGATGAATGTAACCATTTAAATAGTGAACATATTTAGAAAATTCCTAGTATTCGTTCTTTTGTGAACAATCTGTTTTTCTTTTCTTTCCTTGCTTTCTCTTTTTATAATCTCCATATTTTTGTATCTTATTCGTTGTCAGTTATCCACTGAATAATTTTTATAAAAAAAAAAACGAAAGAAATATATAGAATAAATTGAATACAAATTATAAAAAAAAAACGAAAATATTCTTTGTAAAGGCAAGTATATTTTTATCCAATCATTTTGCAACAGGCTGTTCAAAAAAAGTAATTGCAACATGTAGATAAAATTATTTTAGTATAAAAGGAGCTTACAAATTTGAATTGCTTTCACTTTTTTTTTGTTTGACTTGAAAAAGAAAAATGTAAGTTTTATGATTTGAAAGATTTTTTTTTTTTATTTTTCTCTTCTAGATTCAACGATGTCAAAAAATCTTTTACATCAATCAGCATCATCTGATGCTCTTCGTTTAAAAGCTTTACAATCTGGTTTTGAAAGTCGTGTTGAAGTTAATCAACGAATGTTAATTGATAAAATGCTTGCACGTTATTCATCAGATTTTGTTGTTTGTCGTGAATTAATTCAAAATTCTGATGATGCTAAAGCAACATCATTTCATTTTGAAATAATTTGTGATGATGATAATGATGAATTAATTTCTTTATCAGAAAAAAATTTTCATAATAAAACTATTACAGAAATTCGTGCTATTAATAATGGTCTTATATTTAATGAAACAGATTGGAAACGTGTTGCTGCTATAGCTGAAGGAAATACAAATGTTGAATCTGTTGGTCAATTTGGTGTTGGATTTTTTTCTGTTTTTTCATTTTCAGAAGAACCAATAATAACATCAGGTAATGAATATATGGCATTTATTTGGCGTGATGATAATTCTTTAACAACATATCGTCATGAATTACCATTAGAACAACAATCAAAATTAACATCAATTATACTTAAAATGCGTACAAAATATATTTTACATACAGAAACAAATCTTGATTTTGATTCAATCATAGATATTAATGAAAATTCTTCAAATAATAAATCTCCAAATAGAAAACGACAAAAAAAAAGTATAACATCAATAACAACAAATGATATTATTCCAACAATTAATCTTGCACAACTCAAAGCTTATTTTACTAAAGGTAGAGTACTATATTCTAAAAAAATACATAGTACTATTGTAAAAACTAACATATTGCTTAATTAAAAATAAAAAAAAATTTGATAGATTTACAATTACGCCACGGTATCTTGTAAGTATCTTGACTGACATGTTACACTTGAGTGATTTCCAATATTAGAAATAGCATAAATAAATATATATATATGTTTCAATATCTATACCTTGGGACATTGAATGATAAAATAATTTCGATAATATAAATTACCAAATAATTAGAAACAAAAAAAAACAATAAGTTACTACTTGGCGTGTACTGCTAGATTTTAAAACACATTTTTAATTACTTTATAATTCATTTTTTCATCATGAATTTATTTGATGAAATTTTCATATGAGATAAAATATTGATGATTATTAAATTTTTCTTTTCTTTTCTTTAGTTTTATCATTTACAAAATATATAAATGAACTTGTTATAAAAATTAATCAAAAAATAATTTTTAAAGTAACTAAAACAAGAAAATCTATATCATCAATAAAATCTAATGTACAATTTAAAAAAAATTCTATACATAATATGTTACATTTTGATTCATTAATTCAAACTGAACAAATTTTTTCTATTGATCATGGTCCATCTATAATATTAAATCATATATCTGTTGATGCAACATTAATTATTGATGAAAATTATCATAATCATATTCGACGTATATTAAAAAAAAGTTTACCATCAAATGTACAAATTCAACTTTTATATACACCTAATAATGTAAAAAAAAAAAAAGAAATATAATTTATATTTTAATTTTGAAATATTTCTTTATTCAGATTGTCATGACACAACAACAACAAAGAAAATCTTCAAAAATTGATGATCTTCATATGAAAATTCTTAATTCATTAATACCATTAAAATTTCAAAATGATGAAATTTATCCATCAGGTTTAATATTTATTGGTCTTGGAACACATCAAACAACTGGTATAGGAATGCATGTTTATAGTCATTTAATACCAACAATTGAACGTGAAAATCTTGATTTACAAGATCCATATATATCAAAATGGAATAGAGAACTTCTTTTATCTGTTGGACAAATAATTAGACATGTTTATGATCAATTAATATCTACTAATAAACAATTTGATTCTATACTTGCTTCTTATTCATTTCAACCATCTGTACCAAATAATGAAATTGGTAAAAAAAAAACTTAATATTTCTCTTTTTCAATTCTAAAATATATAGTAAATAATTTTCTATATTTCATATGCATTATAACATACAGTAAAACCTCCCTATAGTGGACACGTATGAGACTTTTTGAAAGTGTCCACTATAGGGAAGTTTGGTCTTTTCAAAAAAGTGAAGTTTTTCGAAGAAGCGGGCGCGTTTTCTAAGGATTTGAAGGGTGTTAGTGAATAAGATAACTAACCAATGCTCATTGTTACTTCTCTCCTCATGCACTTTTATTCTTGAAATACAAAAAAATCAACAATTGTTAGAATACAGGAGGGCTCTTTAGTTGACATTGAATGAGACTTCTCAAAAATGTCCAGTATCGGATGATGTCCACTATAGAGAGGTTCAGTTCCAGCAAAAACGTCTCCGTCGGACCGCGGAGTGTCCACTATGGAAGGTTTTACTGTATTGAAAAAGATCTTTAATTAAAATCGAAAAATCTACTCGAGATATATTCTTATTTGTTTAGAACATTAAACTAAAATTTGTTTTTTTTTTCTCTTTATTTTAAAGGTACGATTATTGTCGATGGATTTTTTTCAATAAATAAAGATTTACTTGTTCCTATTAAACAATCACCAACAGATATTAATCTTACACTTATTCCATCAACACAAGCATATATAGCAAATTCTAAACATATACATTCTTTTCTTACATTACCACTTGTACCATATGAATTAAGTAAAAATGGTTTATTTCAAGCATTAAAAGATCGTGATTTAATTAATGAAATAAATAATGATTTAATTGAATCAACAATAATAACAACAATACTTTTATCAAATCAATTTGTTGAATTTCTTCATTGGTTATCAAATCAAAATAATAATAATGATAAACAATATATTAAACGTTTATTATCTATAGTACGTTTTCGTGAAACAAATAATTCATCAATAATAACATTAGAAAAATTAAAAAAT
This sequence comes from Rotaria sp. Silwood1, assembly GCA_905250075.1. Lineage (NCBI taxonomy): Eukaryota > Metazoa > Rotifera > Eurotatoria > Philodinida > Philodinidae > Rotaria > Rotaria sp. Silwood1. Next base: position 240,148 of record CAJNOP010000270.1, read on the forward strand.
TATGATAATTTTAATATATCAACATTATTACCATTACCATCACATGTTTTACCAGCAAGTGTAGCTTCATATTTATCACGTGAAGAATTACAAAAACAATTATCATTAACACCATTAACATTAAAAGATTTTCTTCATTATTATTTACTTAAAAATCAATTATATTTATTTACAAAAGAAAATACATCAACATGTTTATTACATATTATATCAAAACATTCAGGACAATTAAATAAAACAGAATGGAATAAACTTAAAACAATATTATCAACAATAACATGTATACCAACAAATCAAGGTATGAAAATTCCAAATGAATCATATATTCCATCATCAATTTTATCATCAGATTTACCAATTATAACATTAAATGTACCACAAAATTTAACTGATGATGATGATGATGATGATAATAATAATAATAATAATGATGAACAATCTATAATTGAAAATATAGAAAATTCTGTATCAGCTGAATTTCTTAAACGATTAGGTTGTCGAACATTAAATGTACAATCATTTGTACATGCACGATCATCATTAATAAATTCAAATTCACATACAATGAAAACATTAATACAACATTTAATGGAAGAACGAGATAATATGAGTGAAGGAGATTTTAATGCATTAAAACAAAGTGAATGTCTTCGAGGTAAATTTCAACAATGATATATATATATAAACTATTTAAACATAATATCTTTATTTTTAAGGTACAACTCTCATACCAAATAAAGATAATACACGAAAATATGCACCACAAGATTTACATTTTCCATCTGTTGCTATTCAACTTCAATGGTCAACATTACCAATAATTGATTGGTATGATATTGATCCACGTTCACATGAATATACATTTTTAAAAGAAATTGGTGTACGTGAAGTACCTGATTTACAAAAATTAATTGATCGAATTATTGAAGAACATAATGAACAAAAGAAAAAATCTATTCAAGAATATAAAATACCAATAGGACTTAAATTTTTAGCTGAAAATTTTCAACAATATTATTCTAAATTATGGAAAACAGCTAAAATAAAACGAGCTTTTCTTCCATCATTTTCACCATCAAAAACAATTATATTATCAATACCCGATGAAGTTTTTAAAGGTTTTATATTATTTATTATATATATATATATTTTGATTTTTACTTATTAGATGAAAGTCCATTATGTGCAACACTTTTATCTGATGTTGTTCAATTATTTGAAGAACATTTTAATATAGCATTACTTGGTATTAAAGATCGTCCAACATTAACAATAGCTTTTGATATTCTAATGGAAAAAAAAGAAGAAATTCTTAATATTGAAACTGCTCCAAAAATTTTTGCTTATATGAATCAACTTGATGGTTTAAGTCGACCATTAATTGAACGTATATCAAAACTTGCTTTTATTCCACTTGAAGGTAATGAAAATTTTATGAAACCATCACAAGTTTTTATTCGTCCTGATAATTCAATAACATCATCAAGATTACGACAAATAAATGTTATTATTCCAACATCATCTGATGATAATGATGATGAAATAACACGTACTAGTGGTCGTCGTCGTAAACGAAATAATGCTAAAAAAACAACAATATCAAAAAATAAAAAAACTAAAACAATATCATCAACTCCATTATTAATGGATGATGATACAGATAAAACTGGTTTAATTGATTATATTGATTATGGTTCTGAAGGAAATTCATTTCTTCTTGGTATTGGTGTACTTCATCATCCATCTGCAAGTATTTTAGCTGAATTATTAATTGATCGACAAGAAAATTATTTTATAAATATAAATCAAAATAATTCTAATGATTTACAACAAAAATTACTTGCATATACAAGTTGTCTTCGACAATTAGCAATTGCAGCTCAAACAACAAATGAATTACAATCAATATCATTAATAAAAAGATTAAAAACAGAAGCTTGGTGTTTAGGTTATCAAATTCTTGAAAAACGTTCAAATAATGAACAACGACAACGTTTATTTAAAATTGTACCACCAAATGAAATTTATCTTGATGATGATCATCAATGTGCTATTGATCTTCGACCATTATTACCACCAGATGAACCTGAATTAACAAAATTATATGAAAAATTTGGTGCTTCATGGTTATCAGAATGTGTTAAAAGAACTTTAGTACATAAAGGTAAAGTAAATAAAATTTTTAAAATAAATATTAAATTTTTTTTTTCTTTTTGTAATTTTTGTAGGAAAAATTGCTACATCAGATCGTGGTAATAAATTACGTGATTTAATACAATATCGTCTTGATATGTTATTTGTTAATAATCGAGTAAAAAAACAAAAAATTTTATTTTTTATCATACTCTGATTTTTTTTTTAAGGGTGAAAAAATGGAAAATCTTGATGAAAAACATATTGATATGTTACGAACAACTTTATCAGTTTATGAAGTTGATGGTATTCAATGTCAATTAACATTTCAAAAAAAGACAATTACACTTGATGTAAAAATTATTTATTATTGATTTATATTTTGATCTTTCTTTTCTTTTTTTATTCTAGTCAACTGATAGTAGTTCGTGTGCACTTGAATATGATAAAAATAAAGTTTCATTATATTTTCAAAAACATATACGTGAATTTGATTATATTGATATAGCTAGTGAATTAGCAAGATTTGTATTTAAAAAACCACATGATACAATTGTACATACAATAAGTGATAAATTAGCATCACCATTAGAAACACTTAAACGTCGTGGTGTACCTGTTGATCGTTTATTACAACATAATCAACAAAATATTCGTTCAACAATATCAATGTTTCAACAACAATCAGATTTAAATCATAATAATGATAATTATCATCATCATTATCATGAAAGTCATGTAGAAATAATGAATCGTGTAGATGATTTTAATCGTCAACATATGAAAGATGATACAAAATTATTTTCTATATTAAAAAAAGGTCGTGCATATACACAAACAAAATTTATTCAACAAGAACATGTTAAAGATGAAATTGATCATTCATGTGAAGCTATACCATCAGCAAATATGACACGTTATAAAGATTTATTTCATTCAATACCATTATATATTGAACGAAATGTAATTATTACAAATAAAATGTTTGATCAAGCTAAACAATTAGCTTGGATTTTAATTGGACTTGCTAATCATGTTTTTAAAATACCTATTGAAACATTACATCTTTATCGAGATATTGATGGAGGTAAAATTGAAAAACAAAATTTATGATATTTTATTTATTTTTTTTTAGCTCGTATTGCTTTTAATGATCGTCGTGCATTATTTTTTAATCTTCGTTATTATGAACAAGTTTTTGCTGATAAAGTTCAACCATATTTACAAACAATATCACCATCAATACCAATAATACATACGATTGTGAATTTTTATTTTATATTAACATGTCATGAACTTGCACATAATCTTGAAATGGCACATAATTCTAATTTTATTAATCATTTAGAAACAATAGCAGTTAAATTTATGACAGAAAAAGATTTATTCTTAGAGCAATTTTCATTTCAAAATTATTTACAAAATAATCTTAATTGAATGAAATATTTTGTGTTGTTGGTGTTGTTATGTAATAACATATATATAAATAAAGATATTCTATATATTTTGAAAGAAAAAAAAAAAACATTATTTCATATCTGTAAAAATCTTGAATTTTTGCCTGAAAATTATCTAGGAATCATTAGAAGTTATGAAATAAATTGTTTCGTAATAGTTTTTTGGAGTAGCTGTTCTTGTTCAGTTGTTGATACTCTATCTTCTATTATGTTTCTTTAAAAAAGTTCGTTTAAGTTTATAGTCATCTGTAAGGATCAACTTTTTTCAATCAAAAGCTATGCAGTATTTAACAGACAGTTGAGGTTAACATTTAACCAATTCAATTCAATGTAATAAAAATTTGAGTATAGATATTTTTGACATAGCTGATTCAAACACAACTATTTTACAAGCAGACAACATTAACACAATATGAATCGAAGCCTTCTTTTTCTGTCATATTTTTGTCGATTGAAAATTTTGTTCTGATCAATGAACAAATCTTGTTGGAACAATCGATTGACCAGCTGCTTTAAACATTACGGTGTTATGACTTGGTTCAATAGCACTACGTGTATGCCATGGCCATAATTGTAAGATTTTTTTAATTTTATTTCGAAGATGAGGTAAGGTTCCAGCGCAGACGAATGGAAGTAGAAAATTGATATAATAAGAAAAAAATTGTCCGTACGCTAAGAAATTTTCTAGATAACTCCACGGAACGCCACAGCCAAAGACGATTGCTACAATAACATTAGGTAAATAGAGAAAATAAAATAATAATGTGATTGATATGAGTTGAATGGCCATTTTTCGATGTTTACGCCAATTGACATGTTGATTAAGACGATGTTTTTGTTTTACAATACGAATAATAAGAGTCATGCTAAAACTAGCAATGATTATAGAATTTGTTATTCCGCTGGTGACAAACTCAAACATAGAAAACACGGCACTATTATATGCACAACTATAGAATCCACAGTATGTTATCGTAGGATCGTATGACCGATCGCAATAAAGAAAAAAAGTAATAATTATATATAGAAGAATTCCATAGGCAACGATGGCACTAATTGGTATATAATGTAGGAGAGTTTTTTTTCTTTTTGTAGACATCCAACTATCATGAAAAATGAGAATATATCGTTCGATTGATGCCCATGCAACGAGCCTTGCTGTCGTCGAATATGTTGAACTATCAATAAATCTCCAAGTTTGACAAAAGAATGGTGTAAATATCCAGACAATACCATTCAGATACTGATAGATAAGCCAAGGAATATCTGTTAGCTGAGTGACAAGATTTATGATAATAAGAACAATGACTACATGATTATGTAAACTACAACGAAGTGTTCGATCAAAGAGAAGATAGTAAAGTACAAATATGGAACAAATAATTGATGCAATATTTGATATTAAATACATCCAAAAACGTCCAATAAATGGAATTGCAATATCTGCCATAATTACTCACTTGATAAGATGTTACTTTTAGCTAGAAATTCAAGTAAAATATATATCAAACCAACGTTTTATTTTCAGATACTAAATCACATTATCTACGAAAATAAGAAGACATTCAGATTTTGACTTAAAAGTTATTTAAATGGATGTGAATGATGCTTCTAATTCATCTCATGCCATCACCGATTAAATCTGAATTAGAAATCTTACCAATAAAAAGTCATACGATTAATACTACATCATATAAAAGAAATTCGCATTTTCTAAACATAGTAATTTCCTATTACTTATGACTATAGTGTACACTGTAGGATTGTAGACATGCTGTTTGAATATGACAATATTTTATAAATGAGATGCAATATAAATATAGGTATCATGTGAAAAATCTTAATTTTGTATTAGGATGAAAGAATAAGAGAATCGAGTGAGCTCATGTAGATAATAGAGTGAAGCACATTTTGTTTTTATTCACTTTGATGTCAACGTCCTATAAATGCAACTTCACAGCATGAAATGTGTTGTTTTTCATTTGTAAATCTTTAATAAGACAGGTTTTTGATGACTAAAAATTGAATGCCGTTTTAATGATGATAAAAATAATATGAACTGACAGCTTATTCACCAAGCAATGTTCATTCAAAAAGAAAATTTTCCTGCTTGAACAAATATAAATTTAGTTGAAATGCTTCGCACCTCAACATATCAGTCGAGGGATATTTCGAGGAGATTGAATTTTGAGAAAATTTTAAAAATCTTGGCCGCTAGTTGTCTTATTCCGAAATTCTCGATACCTATCGCTTAAATGCAAAAGAGAAGACATGAACACTTACCGTTAATAAACTTTCTTCGAGCATCTAAAACTGAATATGAACCTTAGATCTTCTATGAAACAAAGAAAGCATGCCGAGCATAAATAATTTCGATAATATCAATGAACAACAAAAAAAAAAATCTCTCAAATACATATTTTGAAGAAATCGATGAGGTTGCTCTCTTTGAGCGATCGAAACTTATCTAATAGCTCGAAAATCGAACAGACCGATTTTTAAAGATCTGCTTCTTTCTAATATAGATTATCTTGTGATACTAGTGCTTAAAAACCGATATTATATCATGACTAATGAGAAAATATCCATGGTTTTTAGCTGTCAAAACAGATTTTCTTTTAATTCAATGAAAAATTCAGTTAAACAAATTCATCTCACCGTATATAAAATGAGTTGACAGAAAATGATTGTTATCAATCTCTCAATGAATGCTGGTGGATAATTCCATAGATTTCTTGAACGAATTATGGTGTGTTGAATACCTATCTAATCTATGAGACTGACATACTTAAGTGATCTTGAGTTATTTTCGAAATGCATACATTTTCTTTACATTAGTAACCAAAACTAACTGTTCAAGTCATTAATATCTTCTGATAAGAATAAAAGTCTTTATTTTTGAGTGATGCATGTTCATATGGCAAGACATAAATGAACTTGTAAGAAGTAAACATAGCAAAACTATGAATTTCAGCGTCATGAATTCATTATTTTATAGAGACTATAGAAAGTTCTCAAGAAAATTCATATGCAAGGACACTTTCTTTAAAGTGAACTCATCTATTTTACTTCACTCAATTTTTGGTGAAATTACACGTATCTTTGGATCACCAATTATTTTCTTTTTCCATTCAAAGAGGTTCGCAACTTCTCTGAGACAATATTACTTGAGTGTTCATCTTGTACAAAAAGTTTTGGTCTTCTCATTGAGATATTCATAAGTTTACTTTAGTTTTATATTTTCTATGAAACTATTTTGTTCACAATACGCGAAATTCATGAGTAAATCAGCTCAAAGAACAAATATTTCTGTATAAAAACCAGGACGAAGTACTATTTTAGCACGAAACATGATAGATGACCACGAAATTCTTGCAATGCGACAAGTAATAATCGTTAAATCGTGCACCATTCTATGGCGATGTTCTGATCGGTATAACGATCAAGGTATCGACTAAAGACCAGTGTTTGTTGTCGACATACCTAAAAAAAAATAAAGTTAGTTGCGCAACGAAGTAATAGTGACTTACTAACAGAAATTGTCGATCGATAAGCGACCATCGTTGATGAAGGTGGTCGGCCAGCAAACATCGATGGCTGCTGATATTGAGATGGATAATTCGTAGCAATAGCGCCATATGATCTTCGTGTCACAAATTTGTATAATTTTCCCTGAATCATCTGAGTACGGTGCAGTACGATTTTATTACACATAAGTTCAATAACTTCGACACACACTGTTATCAATGCAATATTACAAAAACAGTTCAGCCGCCCATCCGGTGTCCTTCTCGGGATATTAGTGCCGCAAATTCCCATAAATATGAATTAGACCACTGCAGATCTGCCATCTTCATTGTTTAAAAGAATAAAACTTTATGTACCAATGTGACTAGAACCGGACAAAAACTGTCGGTATGCTGATCAGTATAAGAGGTGTAGGTGTGAGCATAGTCCTTTTCTTTACTCACACCCACACTCCAGATAATAAAAAGAAAGATAAGTGAGAGGTGCTATAAATCTCGACTGACACATGACAATATAGGATTAATTTATGATGCTTACTAATCTTACCTTTACAACATACGACACACGTGCAGGTTTTTATATCTTGCTTAGGCAAATCTCGCTCATTTTGGATATAACATTTAAAGATTTTTTTTATCATGTCATATAACCGTCTCTTTGAATTATTTACCATGATAAATTAAATGCACTTGTGAAGGAAAGTTTGAGAAATAGATCTTCAATGATGTAAATCTTACAATTTGAAAACTTTGTAAGGCTTATCTTTTAACACATATGAAGATAAACTTGACAACTACTACCTATTGTCAATAAACTATAAATGAATTGAAAAATTTTAGTTTTCGGTTCTATTTTTACCTCGGGCTGTCTAAACAACTCACAGTCACATAGTTTTTCTCCTAGGCTTTGATTGTATAGCGAATGGCGAGTCTTGTTATTATTTGGTCTTGTTAAGTAAATGTCTATTTATTTGTAAGTCATGATGTGACATCACGAGATGCATTAGATATTCCATACTGTTAGGTCAGATGTTCGAATTTATCTTTCGTCTACTATTTCAGTTTTTCTTCTGTTTTCTGAACCAATTTCACAGGGATAGATAGACCGATGGACTAGAAATGACAAGGTTTAATCATCCATGACAATTTCGATTAAGTCATCTTGATAACAAGTTTTTCGGTACAACGACCCTTTATCGGAAAACAAAATCATTGTTAAAAGCGTTTGAAAACGTATCAAGAGCGATATTTTATTATTGTTCAAACATTGAATAATTTGAAAGATTCTACTTAGGGCAATCCAAAAGTAGTGTCGTCAAGGTCTTATTTCCTTATGGTAAGCAAAAAAATTTTCTTTTTTTTATGAATAGATAGAGCGTCTTTCGTTCTATTTTTCTATGCTATTTGATCGTTATTCAACTAATGTCACAATAGTAAAATTTCGATAAGAACTGTTTTTGTCCAAAACACGCTGGTGATATTGGATCATAATGCGTGTGGCACTTTTGCAATCCACTTTAGTATCACTTAATGCGTTGTATTAAAAAAAACAAAATATACCACAAGATGCGGCGTGAAAAGCTCTACAATTTATGAAGAACCGCTTATTTTATAGTTCCACTTTTTGTTTTCAAAATGGACAAAACTCTGAACTACCAAATTTCATCGTTGCAGAAACAACATTGTTTTTTGGTAAAAAACGAATCCGGTTTTCCTATCTCATCTTTTCATTACCTAATATGTTTTATTTAAAAAAAACAAAATACACTACAAGATGCAGCGTGAAAAGATCTACAATTTACAAAGAACAATTTGTAAAACAATGAGATAGAAAAAACCAAATTCTTCTTTTACCAAAAAACAAATCTCGTTTTCGCAACGTCGAAATTTGGTTCCTCAGAATTTTGTCCATTTTGAAAACAAAAAGTGGAACTATAAAATAAGTGGTTCTTCAAAAACTGTAGAGCTTTTCACGCCGTATCTTGTGGTATATTTTGTTTTTTTTTTAATACAACGTATTAAGTATGAGAAAATGAAATGAAAAATTACCCCATTTTTCTATGCCACACCCATTATTATCGAAATACCACCAGCAAGTTTTGGACAAAAACAGTTCTTATCGAAATTTTACTATTGTGACATTAGTTGAATAACGATCAAATGGCATAGAAAAATAGAACGAAAGACGCTCTATCTATTCATAGAAAAAAGAACATGTTTTTTGCTTACCATAAGGAAATAAGACCTTGACGACACTACTTTTGGATTGCCCTAAGTATAAAATATGGTTTCAAATATATTAGATCATTATCTAATCGTCATAAGTATCTCGATCAAGGTCTTTTCTTTCAAATAAGATACCATTCATTATATTATGAGCATCTATATATCCGAAACTGCGCTCACACTACGACATGATTTGTTCGACGTTGACTAAAGTAATGTCATTCAATAGAAAAACTACACATAAAGAAATCATAGTTTTATCTTGTTAAGCTTTGGTTTTTTCATGGATATAAAAATCTTTCAATGTATGCTTCCTTATGCATTATAAAAGCTTACCATATATAGAGTCATGAGCCACCCATGTAAAAATAAAAAGGTACTTAACGAAATGATTCTTGAAATTACCACAAAAAAATCCGTTAAAAGATAAATTAACGAAATTTCACGAAGAAAATTTCATGAACTTTCGTTATATTCCGAAAACTCGTGTAAACGCGTTAGAGTTTTCACGCTTTCTCACGCGTGATTGTCGTTTTAACTATAACTAACTCATTATATATCGTTAAACGTTGCATTCATTTTCACGCGTTAAGAAGTTTAACGATATTTCTTGAGTTTTTTTATTTTTAACCAATCTTACCATGTTAAATATCGTTAAACTTGGTGTTCATTTTCATGCGTTAAACATATTAACGCGTTTTCATGCATTTCTGTATTTTTCACGAAACTTAACTGATTAATTCGTTAAATCTAGTAACTGTTTCCACGAGTGAAATATTTTAACGAGTTTTAATGAAAATCTTAATTGTTAACGAACGTCATTTAATTATTCATCATTGAATCTACTAATTGTTTTCGCGCGTACAATATTCATGATTTTTTTTGTGTAGCATATTTGTTTATGCACATTACACAAAAATCATCTTGGAAGGCTTACATTTACGAAATATCAAGTGTGTCTGTGGACTATATCAATCCAGATATCAAAAGCTTTTTATCAGATTAGGCAGCACTCCTTTAGAGAAATCTCTACTTTGTATTAATCGCTAGCAAAACTACTTGAATTAATCCTAGACAAAGATAATCCTCTTTCGGTTTTTTTTTTTAAATTTACTATTGGTTTTATATCAAAGGAATGTAATTCTATACTTCGTACATCATCATCATTTCTGCTCCACATGATAAAAAAAGTTTAGCGAAATAATTGCTCCAGTTAAGGTCAAAAGTTGCCTTAAAAGGCAAATTAATGAAGTTTCACGAAGAAAATTTTCATGAATTTTTGTTAGATTTGGAAAATTCGTTTTAACGCGTTAGATTTTTCACGTTTTTTCACGCGTGATTGTCATTTTAATGGTAACTAACTCATTATATATCGTTAAATGCTGCATTCGTTTTCACACCTGTGATATTTTAACTTTCTCACTCGAGCTACATGCCACCTATATAAGCGTGTATTGATATAAATTCCTCTTTTACGCTATTGAGTTGAGCTGAGTTGAGTTTTTCGCTTATAGAAACTAGATCTAATATGAAAACCATGACTGGTTCATCTCTGTTAAATACGTAAGCTGATAAACTAAGTTAAGACGAAAGCGGTAATTAAATTATATTAGTTCATGTAAACTGTCTTTCCATAGTTCAAGCTAATGAATATATTACTTATCAGGATTTTTCATACATTGTGATTCACCGCAAATATGATGAAATTTCTTCAATGATCAATATCTTGCTAAGTTTTACTCGTCTGAGGAGAAAAATCCAGCTAATCAATTCAATAGTGGATGTACTTTCTAATAAGATGCGTAAGATAACATTATTATCACTAAAAATATTTCGTAATTGATAGCGAAACAAATCAAAGAGTACAATATTTTTTTTTACTTTGTTGATATCCCAGATTTTAAACTAGTAATAGTCTTATCATTTCTGTCAACTATGGAATACATTTCCGGTACCTACAAGAATGCAAAATTGTAGCAAGTAAAGCCATAAATAGTTTCACTTTCAGGATATTGACAAAATAAAAAAAAATATTGTATTTCCTCGTTGGTTTTGCCATCTATTACGAAATATTTATAGTGATAACAATGCTTTCTGAAGCATCTTATTAAAAAGTACATCCAATATTGAATTGATTACCTGGACTTTTCTCTTCAGACAAGTGAAACTAAGCAAGATACTGATTATTGAAGGAAGTTCATCATACTTGCAGTAAATAATAATGTATGAAAAATTCCGAGGGGTAACATATTAATCAGCTTTCGTATTTAACGCGTTTTCGATAAATTCACGTGTGAAGAATCATTAAAAATGTACTGATTTAACGAAAAAAAGATCGTTAGAATTTGAAAACGCGTTTAAACCAGCAATTGCAGAATGCCTACCAAGCAGAATTCACAATTTTGTGGACTTATACATTGTTTTAACGATTTGATTATAATATTCTTTTCTGGTCTGTTTGATTTCTGCTTAGAATTTTGTAGAATTCTGTATCATCAGAGATGACGTCTCCCGTTTTGGTCTGTTTAAATTCTGTTGAGAATTCTATATTATCAAAAACAGAATTGTGTAGAATTTTATGTCACCAAAGACAGCGTGTTCTTTTCTTGTCTGTTTGAATTCTGCTGAGAATTCTGTAGAACTCTGTGCTATGCAAAACAATGTTCTTTCCTGACTAGGAGATGTAGAATTCTAGTATTCATACTGCAAGTTTATATTCTGTTACTCGTATCAGAATTGTGTTTTATATTTTCGTTATGCTTTTAAATTCTTCATTAGAATTTTTCCTCTCTCTACGAGCTATATCATTCTAGTATGTCTATTGAAAGATTATATTGTCTAAGTGGTACCACAGCTCTGCTTTAAATTCTTTTGATATTTTTAAATGCTTCATAAGAGTTTTTCTCTTCTACTTGAGATATACCATTCTAGTATACCTATTAAAAGCTTATATGCCGATAGTTGTAACAGCATTCTGTATCAAATTCTCCTAATATTTTAAAATTCTTCAGAAGGATTTTTTTTCTATTGCAGATATGCCATTGAATTCAAGTGTAGCTATTGAAAATTGATATTCTGTTAGTGATAACAGAATTCTGTTTTAAAATTCTACCGATGTTTTTAAAATCTTCATCAAAATTTTATTTTTCCCTTGGACATATAACATTATAGTATGGCTATTGAAAGTTTATATTCTTTCGTGGTAATAGCATTCTCCTTAGAATTCTGTAGAATTGTGTCATCGAAGACAACATATCCCATTCTGATCCATTTAAATTTTGCTTAGAGTTCGACAGAATTTTATACATTTTTATGTTATCAAACACTATATATTCCATTCTGGTCTATTTCTATTGTAGTCAGAATTCTGTAGAATACTTCCTGACAGGTTAGTGTGGTACTTAGTAGTTTATTTGCTATTAGGAATTTATCTTAGTGAATTGATCTATTTTTTACCGATATTAGAATTCTGTTTTACATTCTGCTAGGATTTTTTTAATTCTTTACTAGAAATTTTTTCCTGATCGATGTGTAGCCTCTGGTATGCTTATTGAAAGTTTGTATTCTGGTTATGATACCAGAATTCTGTTTAAATTCTGCTGGTATTTTTAAATTCTTTAACAGAATTTCTTTTATCTTAAATGTATACGATTCTAGTTCGATTATTCAAAGTGTGCATTCTGTTAGGCGTAACAAAATTCTATTTTGAGTTCTACTGATAATTTTAAAATTGTTTAGTAGAACTTTTTATTAGTCGATATAGGACCTTCTAGTGTGCCCTCTTGGATGTTTATATTGTGTTGCTGGTATTAGAATTCTGCTTAAATTTCCTCGTGAATATATTCACTCCTCGTATGATTATTGAAAGTTTGTGTTCTGTTACTAGTAGCAGAATTCTGTTTAAATTCGGCTTGTACTTTTAAATTCTTCCCTAGCAGTTTATTGCTGATGAATATATACACTTCTGACATGCCTATTGAGTGTTTATATTTTGTTACTTGTAACAGAATTCTATTTAAATTCTGCTTGTATTTTTATACTCATCACTAGAAGTTTATTCTTCGTCAACATACGCATTCTTCCTATACCTTTTAAAATTTTGTATTCTGCTACCAGTAGCAGAATCCTGTTTAAATTCTGCTTGTATTTTTGTATTCTTCACAAGAAGTTTATTCCTGGTAAATATATTGACTCCTAGTATGACTATTGAAAGTTTGTATTCTGTTAGTTGTAGCAGAATTCTGTTTAATTCTGCTTGCATTTTTAAATTCTTTACTAGATTTTCATGGCTGGCGGATATAAACACTCGTGGTATGCTTATTGAAAGTTTGTATTCATAGGGAATCCATGGTTTACCGATTGGAATTTCAAATTCTAACTTCTGCTTGTTAGGAATTTTGCAGCCCTGGTTTAAACGCGTTAATTTTGCGCACGTTTAACGCTTGTTCATGATCAAAATTGTAACATTTTTAATCGTTAAATCGTTAAATTTTTAACGAATTTTCACATCACAAAGTTTCGTTAAATTAGCAAAAATTTTTACATGGGGCAGAATTAAAAAATAATAGCGTTGTATGTTTTCATTTTTCTATTCGTTCATTGAACGAAACCATTCAGCATAGCAAAACACGACAACTATGAGGCTATATTTTTATTGTTCATGTTTCTTTTTATGACAATAAAATATTTCCCTGAAAAGTTTGATTGAAACTATCGTTGTTTTTAATTTAAATTAGTTTGTATTAGTAGAAACAATACAATGTCAAATATAAGGATGCATGAGAATAGTAAGCAATGCTGTTATATTGAGTTTTTTTTATTCTTTGTAGAAACTGTCAAAAACAATTTATTTGACATTGTAGGACGATGGTGGACAGACGAGTGTTAGCACTAACAGCAGCGGGTTTGCTTGCTGTTGCTTGGATTTTTTATGTTGCGGGTAACGCGGCACCATCGTGGTAAGTGTTCGCATACTTTCTGTCTGATTGATATGTCTAGAAAATAAGAAGAAGTGCATGAACATACAATCTTGTCTATTACTCAATGATAAAAACATCACGATCTAATCAAGTTTTTCTACGTATTTACTTGTCGATTAGGATTTTGAAATATTTCGTGTCTTCAATAAATGTTTATATGCTCAATTAAAAATTCATATACTTGTTGTTTCGAAATCTTACAAAATAGTAAAATCAATCCAATTTGAAATTCTTCCATGTTCTCTGTCATATGCTATGCATAATTTTTTTCCACTTATCAATAATTTAATTTTATAGTAATAAGTTTACCTTGATTATGGATCTAAAACTAATCTCACAGATAAAGTCGTCAGAAAAAATAATTATCTTTTGATACACGGTTGACTATTCTATTCTTATCTCATTGGTTACTACAACGATTGAATACGTTATATCGAGTTCAGCAATTTCATAGTTCAACATTTTCTTTCCACTGTTGTATTTTTTCCTCTATTGGATATTACTCTTCGAGAAAACTACGTGAAGATGACGATAATGAAATCGATTAAGACCTTGAACATGGACCAAACACACCTGAATATTTGTGTGTATATTTATTATTTCTAGGGCTGTCGCATCTGCTATTTCATTTACTGGACTTGGTCTATGGAACTTTCCTGCTGAGTCTTGCTCGACTGCTGGCTTTTGTTCAAAAATACTGGCTACACGAGCATTCATGACCTTGGTCTGTATTCTTACTCCTTTCGCAGTTGGATGTCTAGTATTTGTTATCATCATGAATTCATTCGACTCGCCATTGCTTCTGGCTGGAAAAGTTCTGGCTATCGTATGCTTTCTGTTCGGTCTGATTGGGATGGCAGTTGGCCTAAGTTTTGTTACGGATATGTCTAGTAATGTAGGTGCAGCTGGTGGTGTTAGTATTGTTGGTGTCATTTTGAATCTTGCAGGTGCTATTGCCGCTGGTCTAATTGGAGCGAAATAAAGAAACATAGTTTAGAATGTGACACTCTATTTGAAGATATCAATTATGTTTCTTTACAAATATAAATGAAAATAATTTAAGACCTGCCCAGTGCGGCGTATTTTACTCTATATTTTTTGTTCAAATCTCCTTACATATTGATCGTTTCTAAATAAATCAGCTGCTTAAATTCGACGGTTTTCTTATCACAGTATAAGTCAGCATTTTTTTCTCGAACGACTCATTATTCAATTCTCTATAGAACCATATCTAAATAGACATCATAGAGATAAAACTAAAAACGTTATTGTATTACTACTAGGAACATGCAACATTAATATCTTTTAAAGTATTTCTATGCAAACAGATTTTAGTTTCTTCCTACTAATAAAACAGTGTTTATAAGCTTCAAACCAGTATTTGTAAAACAATCGTGTGTGCTCTATCTGACAAAATGTAAGACAGCACATCTCCATTCCATGTATATGAATATAAAATGTACAAGAAGATAAAATCTGAGAATTCAAGTGTTATCGACTGGAACAAGCAAAG